>OZ012664.1:222160-281377 GCA_963942545.1 Oxycera nigricornis
TGACAGTTACATGGAAACATTTTTATTTTGCAAAATATAAATATGTAGGATGCGGATATGTACATCCACTCTATGTTGTGAATGGAAATGCTCCCGAAGAACTGTATACATAGATCTAATAGCGACGTCTAGATGAACAGAAAACAACCAAGAAGTGAAAACGGAAATATAAATATGTTGTATGTCGCTTGCAAACCGTATGTCATTGCAACATGGCAAATGTAACTTAATAGTCAACGTAACTATAAACCTGAAATATTTGGTATTTTAAAATTAATTAACTATTGGATCTCAGCAATTAGGTATAAAATAATCGTTTCGATGACGACAAGACATTTGAAATTACGAAAATAAATCGACATTTCGTTGAAATCTTCGTAAGAAATTCGGGAATTATACGTAATGAAAAATTCTAGGAAATAAATAAAACTACTAAGTTATTATTTCGATTAAAATCCTTATTATGTTGTCTAGTTGCTTATTGGAACACATCGACATCGACGTCTTTAATAAAATGAAAGTCATAAAAAGATATGTAAAGTTTCATCAATGAATTAATAAAAAATCCTTGCATCCGAAAGATAGTTCAATAAAAAGTATCTCTACGAATGGAATATTACCTAGATATGAATTTTTATTTGAGAGCACCTGAGCTTTGAACATAAAGTTTGACGTCAATCTGCTAAAGGAGTTGATATGTTTTTTTTTAATTTCTTACAAGTGGGAAAATTTCTTTAGAATAGACAAACAAACAAACAAAGCCAAGCACTACTCGTATCTTGTAAATTCAAAAAATCGAATGCACCATGAAATATGTAGATATGAAGTATATATATGGAACTTTGCAATAAATAATAAAACATTGGTTCTATTTCATTTACCATGTTATTTCGATGCATTTTCCCCGCATAAAGCTTTGTTTTTGTTTCAAGTGAAGCTGAAGATTTCCTCTAATTAAAAAAAAACTTGTCTGGCTGGAAATTTGAACAAGTACTTTTCACTAATCCAATTTGAGAATTAGTGGAAAGTTTGAAGGGCAACCATTTGTTGATGCAGTTGAATAAGAAGATAATAAAGTATATATCATTAACGAGAACTGAGAGCTTTGTATGAAATAATTACTTGCCACAATGAGAACAAATATGACGAATCAAAACAAATCCGGAAAGGAAACTCCTTTTCATGAATTAGTTTATTTTATGGTAAAAGAGGTAATATTGTTTAAAAAATAATAGATAAAAATTAGTATCAGACTTTCATTGTAAGATATTGACAGGACCAGAAAATTAAGGTGAAAAATTATTACGGTATTTTTTAGCCAAACAAACAAATTATAATCTGAGGCCATCGCACTTCCAGATAAAAGTGTCCTTGATGTCTACCACAAACTTATGATGAATTTTTCTCCCTCTCAACGGAAATTATTTTTTCAATTCAATGCATTTTTATCGTTGTGAAACTGTCGAGTTGTTGATTCACTTTTAATAAAGACCAAAGGAAAAAAGGTACTCGCCTAATTGTTTGCAACGAGAACTTGTTCCGATAATCTCAAATAAAATTGTTGCTCGTTGCGCGCGGTAAACTTACCTAATAACGATGTCCCTCATTAATCCACCCACTTCACACTTCGACGAATATCTGTTTATATGTGCACTTTCGCAAGTTGATTTTTTTTACCAGGAAATAAAAAAGGATTCTCCCTCGTCCTGAATAAAATGTCATATTCTCCGTATTATTCAAGGTTGACTTGATTTCTACGTTGAATTGACATTTTATTCAGGAAGCGTAGTAGACAGCTGAATGTGAAGAGTCGAAACGAATTGAATTCAATTGCAAACTTTTTCACTATGCGATAAAGTTCCTTTTTTCTGTGTTTTGAAAGAGATCGATTTATTGCAATCATTTTGCATCCCATATTTGAAATCAGCGTTGAACAGTCAAAAAATCTAATTAGGTTTTCGAAAAGGCTCTACAATAACGAACTGAGACGTATGAACCTAATACTGTTGAGATAGTTCTGCCTTGTCGTTATCACATGTGGGGGGGGGGGGCATAAAATGGATTGATTACGAAATTCGCTCGCATTGACAAAGGGATGCATTTCTACTGATGATACTTTTCATTTATCTGAACAGATATTATTTGGTTAATTTTTCAGCTGTTAGGAGATGAATGTCTGAACGTCTCAATATTCGTCGTAAGTAAAATATTGATTACGTTTAAAACACTATCTCTGTATTTACTCAATGGATTTCGTTGACTTGTAGCCATTTTCAAGAGCTTTAAATATTTTTGCTTAGTTTTTTCGCTCAAAATGTAGACATGAACAATGAATTGGCAATAAATATAAATATTACCTAAATAAATATGATACGGAGTGTGAACATTTGCTATAGAATAGCTCCAATAAATTCCTTCTTAAATACTTTACTACTTTTATTCTGCATTGTTTTCAGTGTATGCATGCGAGATCAAAATTTTCTGATGGGATTATAATGCTTTTCAATCAATCAGCCATTTAAGTATATTAACACAGAAGCTAAGTTTTAGGTAATTGATGTAGTATTGCATTCAGTGTCTGATTTCAATAGCCTGTAGTCAATTATATTCCTCCTTACATAAATAGCAAATCCAATTAGTTGGTAGTATTTACCTATCAATTAATCTCCGATACGTATTTCAAGGCTCCAATACAGTGATTGCTTTGTATCGACAAATCTTCTTACAAGACATGTGGAAAAAAGATTAGTTTCTCATTAGAATTTGTTTTTTTTTGCTTTTGATTCAATTTAATGACTTCGCGGCCGCGATTAAAACAATTGGTTTTACGTAAAAACTTGGATGATTAATATATGTATGTATGTATGTTCTTAATATCATGTATATCGCCTTAAAAAATCAAGCAGTGTACTAGCAGCATTGATATGAACAGCTCAGGATTGGTTATTTCCAAAAAAACTTCGATATTGAATGGGAATGTTTTTATGTTTTGATGCTCCACACCTGAATATATGTGTCGTCTAAATTTCTTAAAGTTTACGTTTTTATCTCGATATTAATGGCGGAAATCAAAGACACTGATGAATAAGTATGCAAATTATTTAAACCGTGTTGTCCCGAAAACAAAATTCTTTTTACATGATTTACATGCATGTCTATTAGGAAACATTCAACAAATTTCCAATATATACATACATACATACATATATATATATATATATATGTATATATATATATATATATGTATATATATATATATATACCTATATATACATATACATATATATAGGTATATATATATAAAAACATATTCGAATTCATATATATATATATATATATATATATCTTTTTCGCCGTACATCTTTTTCGGTTGTTTCATGTTGAAACTACTGAAGTTATTTTATATATATATATATATATATATATATATATATATATATATATATATATTAATAATAACGAATAAAATAACTTCAGTAGTTTCAACATGAAACAAATATATATATATATATATATATATATATATATATATATATATATATATATATATATATATATATATATATATATGAATTCGAATATGTTTTTCGTCGCCGTTTTTGGTTGTTTCATGTTGAAACTGCTGAAGCTATTATATTCGTTTTCGATTAGAAAATCAGTATGATAGATTTTGAACTAATATATTTTATATTTTCTTCCTTTCGAATGGATTTTTTTATTTTGATTCATAAAATTAATAGCGCTTACACGAAAAAAAAAAATTTGCATAGTCAAACAATTTTTTCAGGATTGCGGTTCAGCTTTCAGATGACAACTGATTGAGTATGTCTGTACGATATCTTTACTACGGCACTATGCCACTATCCTTGCAAGAGCTTCCAGCTCATTTCCTATTCGATACATTTACTATTAAGCTGTTTCACGTTTCTGGAATAAGCTTGGACAACATCAAATTTAGCTTGGACACAATATTGAAAGTCCCGAAAGCGTTCTTAGCGTGAAAAAGCTGAAAAAGATTTAAGATATGCTTGGCTTCAGTATGCAAATATATTAATCTGGCCCTATTAGTAAATAGTTTGCTCTTAGCCCGATAGTATGAACCAATGGCTTGATGAAAAAGCACCGAAAATCTTGAATTCGTAATTTTACATCACATGACCGTCTAAAACCTGTAGGATTCCACCTTACATCGTCTACTTCACTTAGGTTTTGCACAATCGACTATAGTAAATGGAATTTCACCCCTTAATATAAGCAAATCATCATGCAAGACGGAAGCACTACCTTCTGATGTAGATATTATTATATGTCCTTTATATCAAATTATTCTACCCATTCTCACATAGATTGAATTTGAAAAATCGATAATCTCCAATTTGAGTTTTATTGTAAGATTGTTTCAAATCAGGTTTTATTGTTCTTATCGATATTGTAGTGTACGTATGCAATTATCAAAAGAATGGAGTTTTTTTGTTTAATTTCTTGCAATTATATGTCCATGAAAGCAGGTCATTCGTATGGCATAAAATAATCGAACTAATCGTTCTCACTAAGGTATTTTAAATTGCACATAAGAGATATTCACCTACGCTTTTTGTCCTTTACTTCAAGCTATTCACCTGTTCAATGTCAAGTTCATGAAACAGGTGGTCGAGTGGAACTTCAAAGAGTTCAAAAAGTCTTCCTTGTCATTCATATGTATTTCGATGTATTGAATTTCGATTGATTACATATGACTTGATCTCCTTACGCACAAGATATGAAACCAAATAATCGCCATGTTTGCCTGAAAGCTTATTTTGTCTGATGATTTACGATGCATCTAGAACACAGTGATTTAGTTAAAAAGCTCTTGTATTTTTCCTTGCTTTTACTCTTCCTTTTTCACGACATTTAACAAGTTGAGAAATTATCTGAAAAGTTGATAAATCATAAATGAAAGTAAATTAAAAAACTGAACTCATTAAATTTAAATAAAGCAGTATTAGGAATTTGTGAAACGCTAAAGAAGATAATAAATTTTTCCCATTTGCCATAGTCCTATGAAATTTCAAAATTGATTTCTTTCGTTATGAATGCAATGTGCTTATCACGAAGTAAAAACATCCTGTGTTGCATATATAGCTAGGTGTTAAATAATATACTATTTAAACACATCGACATATTCCATTTATTTTCGAAGAAACAATTAAAAAACATACATTGCGTTTCAAATCTAATGTATAGTGAGTGGTTCAATCTAAGATTGGACTATTTTCAATTTCTGCGTATGTGTTGATCGGTTTCATGAACTCACCGTCCTCATCAACGTTAGATTCCATAGTTTGCGATATAGTTGGTATACTTAATGTTTGCGATATAGTCGGTGCACTCACAGTTTGAGATATACTCCGTCCAAGACCACTTGTGCTTGGCAGCATTGTTGTAGTATATGGACTATCTGGTGTATTAATTGACTGTTGTCGATTAGAAAGCTGGGTGTTGGATAAATTAGAACGAAATCGAAAGCCAACGGAGCTTGATCTACCAGGAGCGTCTTTGCCAGCAAGCTAAATAAGTGAATATAATTTATTATATAAGCAAGCAGCAGATTGCTCTATAAGGCACATTATATATATATATATATATATATATATATATATATATATATATATATATATATATATATATATATATATATTGATGAAGCAGCTCAACGTAAATTATTGACCGATCGAAGTACTTATTTGATTGTCAATCAACTAAGATGTCAATCACACTAGCACTCCTATTAAGACGTAGTAATATACTTCAACGTACAGCCAATTGATTGCCGGGACCAGGACGTACATTTTTGTCGGGTTGAAATAGCACTAAGTAAACTTTCGGTGTAAATAAGCAGCCTACGACGACATAAGCACTGATGCTTATGCACATGCATAAGCTAGCAAGCTGCATCTATAGATTATAAACATCAATATAAAATCATTAACAGCATTATTTTATACACATTTTTTATGTCTTTATCTTCTTATATTTTGATTTGATATAGTTAAAAATATGCAATCAATAAACCATAACAAACGGAACAGTTGATTCATAATTGCATATAAGTATGAAACTAACTCGAAAAGGATGGATATTAAAATCCGAAATCATCTTAAATTAAATTTTCAGATCATCCATCGACTTTGAAAAAGTAATTATTAATTGAAATGCATACGAAAACGATAGTGATTGATACTGAAATTTAATTAATTGATGGCGAAAATCACATGTACAATATAGTTCCGGCTACCTTGTAGTCATAGTTCATAGATTGCATTACGAAAAAAAATCCGTTGACACAACTAACTACCTTGTAGTCGCTATTTGAGCCAAAATATATCGGGAGAAAAGCTAGCCATACAATACAAGTTGAGTACATCGTGAATCCAATGTATTTGGCTTCGTTAAAGTTCTCGGGTATCTTTCTTGTCTTGAATGCGTACACCGTACACAATGCAATCAGAAGCATGTTGAATCCCAACGATAAAACCATTGATTCTTGAGACGCCTTACACATTAGCACAGCTACTAAACTTTGTGGATATATTTCCTTTTCCGAAGCGCGATCGTAACAGAGCCAAACTGTCGCTCCAGTTAGTTGGAAAGCAACAATTGCTGAAATTTAAAATATTCTGGCAATGGTTTTCGTTTTGTCACGTCGTATGATAACAATAAGTTTTTTTTATTGTATGTCACTTACCAATCCAAATAAGTACTTGAGAAAGCGGTGAAATATACAAAGGACGTTTCACTGATTTGACTCCCATGTTGAAAATACGCGAAATACGATTGGTTTTGACCAAAATGGCACCATAACACATACTTAAACCTAGTCCAAGACCTAATCGTACGCAACTGCACATAATAGGTCCAGGATGGCCTAAAATCACAAAGGTCATGCCATAGCAAAATAAAGTGCCGACCAATAAAAGATAACATAATTCACGTCCCGATGCCTTTATGACGGGTGTGTGGTTATATCTATAAAAAAATGTCGATGTAAGTTGATAATAAGTTGAATTTTTTAGCCACTCAAATGAATGGCTACATGAAAGGCTTTTACGACACAATCCTGTCTCAATCAATTGTTATTTTTCTCTTTTCGAAACATTTCAAATACAAATTTTAGACCTATATATCAAAATTCAAAAAACGGACTTATGAATAAAAAATTTACTGTACTCAGTGCAATTCAAATTATTCGGCTAAATAACATTTTAATGTTCAAATGAAAAAAATAAAGTTTTCGTTTGTAGCAAACTTTGATATATTATCTCAAACAGTTTCTTGAGAAATCGTTATCAAAGTCCGATTGAACTTCGAGATTGCCTTTGAAAATATTGAATTTTCTTCGATTTGATTTCTTAATCGTCGAAACTCACTTGATAAAAACTGCTGTCGTGAAGCCAGTTATGGAAATTCCGAAAATCGATACAGCAAGCGGAACAACAGCCCATGGATCGTACCATTGAATGACTTTGGGTCTGATTTTTTTGCAACCCGATCTATTTTCATTTGGTGCATAGCCAGGCTTACAAGATACACATGTATCGTTACTAACATACGCGTCCTCGCGACATTGTACGCATGACCAACAGCATTGATCCTGGAATCGAATTTTTTAAAAAAAATTCATATCAGTTCAGGTGGAAGACCAGGCAGTTTGAAAATATTGGTTCTAAATGTGAGCTATTTATTATTTTAACTATAGCCACGCTTTTGCTGTACCAAATCCTTTATTTCGGACAGATATGAACGTATTTCGGGAACGACTTCTAGCCTTCTTGAGTGTTTTATATGTGTCACAACACTGAAGAAAATGAAATTCAGTTGTTGCCGAAATACGTGCGTGTAGAAAATAAAGGATTTGATAAAGCAAAATAACGACTTTAACTGAAATAAATTTTGAAATGTTTTTCATTTATGCACGAAAATAGGAAACATGAAATTTACCTGATGATTTCGTACATTACCAATTGGACAATCTTCGCTACAGATTAACCGTGGTATGCCATCTTCAAAATAAAGCTGGTCACGTTTTAAATTTAGTCTGTAAATAAGGAAATAATAATCCTCGCAACTATGATTCATATAAGTTGACATTATAAAATGATCGGATGTTTTAACACTTTCAAATATTATCAAGAAATTAAAGAAAAACTTTATTCGGTTAATGCATATGAGAAAAAAAATATTTAGCATTTTTTTCTCTGAATATTTTGCTTGCATTTACTTTCCTAGCATTCAGGCATTCCCTTCAGTGTTTTTGTTGTTTTCTTTTATGCAAAAATCTTTCGAAATGCATGCAGAATATGGATATGAGAATAATAGTTTGAAATAAACTTTCAACAGAAATTTTCATTACGAAAAGCGAGCAAGTTGCATCGATTTTTCGAAATTGTGTCCTGTCCTTTTTTCCAGCAAAATTGTTTGTTGCAATGGAAAATAAAATGTTCAACGAAATTCTTTTTCTGCCCTACTATGTCCCCCAGACAACAAGGCACACAGCAAAAGAGCGACAACGTTCTTCTTTAAAAGGTACACGGCTCCGGCAGTGAGCGATTATTTCCTAGGCCGGCAGTATGGGTATTTTTCAGCTTGACCTATTTCGCGGCAACCACAATAATGCCAGTGTTAAGCTGGATGGCAAGAATTGCTGGGCAAGTGGTAAACGACAAACGATTGACTATATATAACATTTCAAACCCATACTATGTTGAGTTGCTTAACATTCAACAAAATCATTTCAAAACAATTGCAAACTTAATTAATGAGATTAATAACAACAATTTGCTCACTTCTAGAATGACCAAACGCTCGAAATGAAGCCAGAGAAGGGAAATCGAGCCTAATTTTATTGCATTATTCTCCATTTGCAAACAAATATCCTTGTGGTGTTTATGTTCTTCCTCCTCTTCCGCATAGAAACGTTCTTGAAATTTATTCCAATTGCAAGTGTAAGGTCAAGTCGCTTTCGTGCTTCGGGTTTCCAACAAGCCAAGCGATCCTAACTAATAACCGAATCGAAATAGGTTAGTGATAGCCCTCTCGCTTATGTGAGGTCAGAGTGACCGAAAACATCCTTTACGGTTTATACGTACCGTGAACAAAAGTTTATGTATGTAAAAGTTTTCCCAGTCAATTTAGTAAGTTAAGAGTTTGATAGATATTCAATATCCGCTTCGAGTCGTACGAGCCTCCCCCTTGAATAATTTGCTCGGGTTTTTGTGGAAGCCACACTTAATGATTATTTTGGTCATTGCCAATACTCACTCTCATGCCATCAGGAAGCCATGACATAATATTCTTTATAGTTGAGTACAACATCGGAAATATATCAGACTAGGAGATGTATGTACATACATGTAAAACTAAGTTCATTCATTCAATCAATCTGAACTGTGTAGATGGATTTGAGTGGATTCTGGGCATAAAGCCAAACGTTGCTAAACTATTTCGGCTCCAGCTTGCAGTTTGCCCATTGTAAGTAGGTCTGCTTCTTGCATAAATGGAAAGAAATATATGTGTATACCGTGCGATTTAGATTATATCGATTACAAGGGGAACCTTCTGCGAGATTCTTTGGGTAGGTTGTTATGTGTCATTCGCAAGTTTAAGGGTGAACATTTGTCGGGGTCATTCATCGTATTTACTGGATTTAATTCAAAATTAACTTTTGGCTTATTGAAATACACAAAGAGAATATCACATTCAAATCAGACCTTACTTATAAGTACCATGTAAATGTTTTTTAGGACGAGGAAATAATAAAAACATAATTGTATGTAGATGTATTTCATATTTATGCAATATGTTACATGATCATGAATTTAGAAAATTATGGGGATGAATAAATAACGGGGGGTTTAGTACTTGATGGTTTTATTTGAAATATTCAGCTTGTTCGCAACGAAACCTAAGAAGCATTCATAATATGTATGATGTATCGAGGAATGAAAAGCTCTTTGTTTGTATTTGGAAACCTTTATCTTCTGTCTTGAATTCAAGACAGTTTTCTCGAATTTTTTTTAGAACCAAACGTTCATTATGCTTTTCTACACTGCCGATTTATTTCCAAATCGAAAACATTCAAATATTTATTTAATTTAGAATTGAGTAACCATTTTCATATACTCACTCTTCTTTCCATGTTCCAACTTGTACATAATCATACTTTCCAGTCAATTTTCTCTGATACTGATAAATGTTGTAAAAGCCAAAAGCATCACCATCTTGGTTAAAACGCACCTTGGAAACATAAAAAAGTAGCATCCTGATGAGCGACAAAAATTTAAAAAAAAAACATTCTAAAGCTAACACGGATTATACTGCCTGTATAGTAATTCTAAGAAAAGAAAAAAAAACTATATATAGCTGCTGCTGCTTCAAGCGGAATTTGTGGCGTCGTCATGCTTAAATATCATATATGTTCTACGTGTAGCAAAATATTGTGCATTGTTACCAATGCAAGATTTGTTTGAAAACACAAGAATGAGATGGTACAAAATAAATGATGCGCTGATGATTTGAAAGTTTCTAAATTGAAAATCAACAATTTTCTCTATAACTGGACTATTGTGTAGTTCTTACATCAGGCTGAGACATTTTACCTTTGTACCCTGTTGCCCGGTAAACGACACATCATGAATATACTTTAAAAGATCAGCCCCGCTTGGAACTCGTTCTTTTAAGTCACAATTCTCATATGGCGCTGATCCACAGTTATCCTCGATAAATCTGTGTATTGCATGCGCCATAGCATAAACAGCATCAACTGTGAATGAGAAAATAATGGACTATTTTCAAATGCAATAACACCTCAATATATACCTGGCAATTAAAAAAACTATCTATCTATCAACCAAACAATTTGATTCGCATTAATATCTTTTTTCTCGTAATGGATTGATCTTCAAGTCCTGGCCCGTGGGTATTTTGGTTTTTGTAATGTAATGTAATCTAATTATAAAGTAAAATGTGTTAAAGAGACCAATGTGTACGAAGACAAAGAGTAAAGTATTCAAGGATTTGAGTAGATAACGACTGAAAAATGCCTAGGAGAAAATAATTCATGTATAGATAAGATAAAAAAAGCACGGTGATGTAGTAAACCAATTATTGGGTAATATGTAACGAAAGATTCCACGATTTCGTACCAAATGTGAATCAAAATTGTATCGAGATATTTTCTGATCTCGCTAAAATAATGATAGTAGTAGAAAATGTAGAAGGGGGTTAAGACAAAATCTTAACTGAAAAAAGGACAGTATTCAACTTCGATTCTACCACAAGTCCGAGGAGATGACATATATATATATATATATATATATATATATATATATATATATATATATATATATATACATATATATATATATATATAAAGTTGCAGTAATAGTTTCGAAACATACATTTTTTGAGAAAAGGTATGTTCCTGTCTCTTGGTAGTTGTATTATCCCTTTCTAATTTGAAAGAGTACGATAATACCTAATGATATTCATTAAATATCTGTCCTTATAAATCCCAGCACTGAAGAAGAAAAGTGCCATAACATATGCATATGTCAATGAAATTAAAATTCAACGATCAAAAGGAATAATTTTTGATAAAGATTTAACTTTGAATGCATATTTATTTAATTGTTTCCCTCTATGTGAAAAAAACCATTTCAATTTGCAGATTCGCATTTTTTTTAAAACTAAAATCAGAAATTACTAATTATGAATCTTACCAACAAATGGTACCAATCCTTCTTGATCATAGCTATCAACATTTTCTTGACCATCACACATTTTCGGTGAGCTTTTATCGAATGAACATTTATTGTGTTGCTCCCAAAATTCATTGAACCAAACATTACGACAGTTAATCATATGATTATTGTTCACGTTTAAAAGATTCTTGCCACCAGAACAGGAATAATTTGTAAGTTTAGGACGTAAGGATGTGTAGTATCGATCGAAACCTGTAATGAAAGTTTCGACAATTCTATAAAATGATAATTAAAATTAGCATTGTTTGCGAAAATTCAGCAGTTCGATACGAGTTTTGTTTTAAATAATAAATTTGCATCAAATATATTGAAGAATTCAATATTATATCATAAAGTAAGCTATGCAAGTTTCCTATTGTTTTTTTAGGCTAAGAATTATGTCGTGAAGGTTTATTACCGAATGCAAAATGTGACTAAAATGATTGTTGAATTGAAAATTCGTAAAGGTATTTTGTTACTTACTTTTCGTAATTCTATGATACATTTTAACATAGCTACTTAATATATAAATCTTTCCGAATAAATATTCAGTAAGTCTGAATTCATTGGATTCTTTGCCGAGAGGTTGCTTCTGCGAATGAATGTGTTTCATTCGAAAATCACCCGGCATCAAGTTTAAATCCATCAGACTTAGCTCGAAAACCTTTCATGGCTTTCACTGTAATAAGTATAACCATTTCTCGGCGTCCTTTATGAGTTCATCATTCGCCATTCAAGTTGCTCTTTATAAATATGTACTTTTTTTAGTGAGTTTTAGTGATTTCATTCGCTTATTTCGCGTTTTCCTGCATAACATTTCAAAATAAACTATGGCTAAAATTAGATTTCTTCTATTAAGTAAATTGAAAAATAATAATCAGTCTCATAAAAATACATTTCAAGTTTTCTTCTCTGATATTGATCAGTTCCATGCTCACACAACACCGCCCAAGCATTGATTCATCTTGTCCTTAAGCACGGCACCGTCCGCAATGATGACTTACTCCAAGGGGTGGTTGTGTCAATTTTTTCAACATTCCTGAAATTCCTTGCATTCTTCGCATTCCAACCGCCCATACAAAACTCGCCAATCGAACAGGGTTCGATAAGTTGATGGCAGTGAAATTCGCATCTGACCGCGTCCTGACCGAGTCACATGTCTCCAAGATGCTCTCAGCATGCTCTATTCTCTTCGCACTTAGGCGAAATGATATGCCGAGGATTTGGCACACTCTTCACTCTTATGCTAGTGGATAGCATGCTTATCAGTTGCTAGGGACGGTGGCAGGGACGGCCGGTGTGTGCTATTGAACCACGTTCCATCCTGAGCAGAAGAGCTCCTTGCGCAGTGGTCAGTACGAGACGTAATCCTCATACGGTAAGACGTTTTCGTTCGGCGCGCATGGTTGCTTTTTGTAACACTATTTTGCATATGAGGAATATTGTGAAAGATATTTTCAAGATAGAACCATCGATGAACACGGCAGGTAATTAAATATTCGGATCAGTATTAATGCAAAGTTTACTGCACCTTTCATTTATTTAAGGCGTCGCCTAGAGCCTCAGTTTGGCGCAGTAACCGTTTAAATTCCACAGTTTCCTATTGTTTTTTCAGTCTTCGGTTTCAACCAAAGCACTATCGAGGATAGTAATACCATCTTTGAATAACTGTTATTATGAAGTATCCTTGAAATCAATGATAGATTTTACTTTACTTAGCTTCAAGGGAAGTACAATAAAATATTTTAAAGCTAGTTATTTTCCACATAAATTAACAATTGATTTTTCACGATACGTGAAATATGTACATATATGATACTCACCATCCAAATTTGTTCGATGTGGCAATACAGTGATGCTATTCACAGCAGCCTCTTCTTGATCACGAACAGGATGAACTTTTGCACCCCACGAATCACTGGCAATCCAATAGAAATACCCTGTTCGATTTGCTCGGACACTGGCTTGTAAAAGTTTTCTGCATATTACAATAAACATAAAAAACACTTAGTTGGTTAACTTGCGCTTAATTAAATCAGGTTGCACGGAAAGAAATCTTCGAAATGATCTTTTAATTAATACACAATTATAAACAGAACATCATAAATATATATTTATTTGTCAAGACACGTTTGTATGCTGACTTGCGTCTGGTCGTTTGTAAAGATTTATTATTAAGTTAATTTACAAAACCAATTTCGCTTTTCCGACATGAAACATTTAATTTCCACAAATATAAGTGAACTTCTCTTTCAATTTGATAGTGCTATGGTCGTGTGGAGAATTTCAATCAAATCACATTACATGTTGAATAATTTCACGCTCGAACGATGCTTGTTAACTGATCCTCATCATTACATGAATATACGCAGAATTGATTACTGTTCTTCGTCCTGGAATCTACCCAAACCACTATTGTAAAGGATTTTCATTTTTTCCTGAAAGCTCAGTTGCAATGATTTGACTACTTACACTTAATGGTGGGTACGTGTATAACAGAAATTCCTTTAATTTTCTTTTAATGCATTTTTTATGTCATCCTATTTAAAGAATGCCTTAGATTGAAGAGTAGTTTGCAAAGGTGTCATTCAACAGCCAACTTAATTATAAAAAATTTAATCTCTAAACTCACCTGACATTATCCTCATCTACGAACATGACAATTGCTCTTGCATTCGCCTTATTTCCTAAATTATCAATGATGCGATCAAAGTCATCTACTTTTGAGTTTCGTGAAACTTTTTCTGATGTTGCTATACATATCCCTAGCTTAGCAGCAATTTTTACGAACGAGGCTATACCCTGCAGGTATTATAGGCAAGAATTATGTATTAGAAGGAGGGTGAAAAATATTTCCTATTAGGAAAGAATTATGAGTTGGCTCTACATTGAAAATTGTGTGGTAGCTTCGGTCCTATCAGATAAAAATCGTTTTGAATTGATACGTCTATTGGTTGCATACCAGTATGAAAACTATGCATACTTATAGAATTAACTGAAGCCACCTGAACTATGAGGACTGCATATTGTCTTTCATTCAGCGAAAAAAGTATAGACATGATTATAAACAAATGTTTAATAATACGATCATCTTCGTCACTCCTAGATTGATATTCGGTTCAGTCTGATTTTCCATTGCAGAACAAATTCACATCACCACTCACCATTTAACATAAGAGTCACTTCAACTTCGAATATAAATGGAAATATACATTGAAAAAAATTGATTGAGGTGAAAATTTGAATTTGCAATGAAAGTAGATGCAAAAAGACACACAAATCAGTCTAGTAATTAAGAACTTAAAAACACAGATATTCAAATCAAACTGGCTTTGATCCCATTTTGAAACGCTCATGAAACGGTACAGTATCATAAAATTTGCATTCAATTAACTTGAAGAGCACTCGAAATTCGGTAACTTTATTTAATTTTCCCCCTTAAAACGCTTACCTTTTCACCATAATCACCTTCAACAGCAACTGTACTAACGTAGAGCCAATTTAGTGCTTTTACGGTTTCTGCCATAGCTTGTGCCTGGAAGTTGTCAGGAGGAACAACACGACTAAAATATTCAAAGCGTGATTTATCGGATAATTCAGTACTTGTTGAAGCGTAACTAATCTGTGGTATCTAGAATCAGAACAAAAAATACATGTCTAAAAACTGAATACGAATGTCTTCTTTTGATTGCTGTCTTTTGATTATTCTATGCACGAAGACATTTTACCTCCCATCGTTTTCTAAATTTATGTATATAGAGAACAAAAGGAAGATACCAAACCAATCGATACAAATTATGTATTGATTATTATTGTAGTTAGATATTTGACTAACCAACAGTACGATTTTGAAATATTTAAATCTTTAAAAAAAAAAAGACTGAACGAAGCGCTAAAATCTTATTTTATTATTATCATTCTCGTCGATTTTTGAGATCTACATATGTCTTCGACTGTATTTCTTATAAATTTAATCAGTAGCTTTTATGTATTTTAAAGCATTTATTCGTTTATAAATAACGCATCGTTTCAATTATAATTCAGTTAAATTTTCCGATACAAAAAACTTACCTTAAATAATCGTAAAATATTCGCGACCATTATAGATACCGTGCTAAAAGATGCGCCAATAACACCAACGACTGGTTTATGTGGAACATATGTTGGTGTTTTTCCATTGTCACATTTATACTCCGACATATCCTATAAATATATGCATTCATCTAAATTGTATGATTTAAGAATGTTGCATAGATGAAGTGAGGTTTTTTTCATATTCTACAGTAAGCATCGTCTCTACAAAATGACGTGAATGTTTAGAGAATGGATTGAAAACGAACCAAGTTAATTTTGTTTATATTTTCACTATGAACATTATACTTTAGTGGTAGTTTAATGAATGCCATCCGTTTTTCTACATGTGATAAAATTTAAAAGTTTATTATTTGTTACTATCATCCGTGAGTAAAGAAAAGTTAAACTTTTTTTTATTAACTATCTCTTTACTGTTCATGTGAACCACCACAAAATTTCGAATTTCCTGAGCAGAAAGCGTGTCTCTATTTTTTCCCTTTTAATGACTACGGAAACGAATGTTAGATAACCATAAATCTATATACTCATATGAATTTCCTGTAAATTCAATTAAACTTTTGGCTATTAAAAAAACTCGAATGAGCTTTTAACCATTCTATTACCTTGGCATATGTACACTGGGCTAAGAACTACGAAAGAAGAAAGTGCTCTTGCCATTCTCGGGTGTGTTTCTTTTACAAAGTCATTGAATTCTCGATGTCGCGTTTGATTGTGACGTAATGAAGTCCTTCTTCGTTTGCCAACTGCTTGAAAAGCAGAAAACTTTCTCTGCCATCACAACTCTCTATATTGGTGTTTATGGAATGATGTATGCCGTTCATTCAAAAGACATTTAGATTGAGATGCATGTACTTTTCTATGGAATTGTTTGAATTTTTTTTTTTGGTTAGCTGACTTGTTAAAGAAATTGAGATATGGATCCAATAAACTGTCTATATAGAGGTGAAAGATTGTTTTCCTATTACAGGGATGGAGTGCAAAATTTTGAATCGTTTTAGTATGCATTCAAGCTATGTGTCTGCATGAAAAAATGGGCTGCATACGATAAACTAGGCAAGATATAAGAAAAGGTTTCATGCGACCTTAAATGGAAGCCCAAATTTGCATAATTCAAAATCTTCTGGAAAATAACCACCTTACATGCCTTCATTCTATTTATTTGCTATGATGAACCAAACAGAATAAAACAAATCCACTTAACAGATATGTTTACAACAAAACACCCACTTAAAATGAAGCTAATAGCCTCTCTCGAATTTGCTGCTATTACTCTTTGACAAAACACATTATCGAACGGTATATTACACTATTAAATTCAAAATAAAGCAATTTTCTTTAGTCCTTTTCTAATCTGAAGTATTCTCATTTTTATCCATGTCCCACACATACATATATATGCATGCATATCGGTCGGCATTACTATTGTTGAAAATGACGATAAAGAAGAAGAAAAAGGGATTACGGGAAAAGATTACTCTGTCACTATCTAAATTTTCCTCATAAAAATACCATTTTGTAGGGAGTAAACAAAGCACAATCGTATCAGAAGTGGGCGCACATCAAACACACAAGAGAAGAAAAAAACTACAGAAAAAGCGTTGATTATGGTTTCTATTTCAACATATCCCGACGCAATGTTCATCCCCGCCTATTGTGACGTCTAAGAAATGTTTATTTATTAAGCTCTAAAGGGGTTTTTTTCGAAAGGGTTTCATTTTTTCCTCATTTTTTGATAGCGGCATGTGCCTCAAGATGAATGAAATGATTCATTTTACTTGAATTAGATTTTTTTTGTTGAAATATTTAGGTATGCGTGAGGTGTGTAACAGATGGTTAACATATTGATTCATCTAGTGCTACATGTTAAGCAGGAAAATAAATCGTTTGATGATACACAGCTAATATCATACTTTTCATTAGCTTTTTTATTATCTCAATTTCTGGTCATGAAAAATCACCAAGGTAAATTTGCTTTCCAATTTTAAAGGACGACCCTTGAGCACGACTTCCGGGAAAATGTAATACACAAGAATGTGAAAAACGAGATTTTCGTATTTAATTTAAAGGGTATTTATCCTAAAAGGTTTCATAAGATACGAATGATTCCATTCGATCCGAAAGATATTATCTAATTTAATAGATGAATTTTCCTTTTTTTTATTTTAAATTCACTTTTTCATTCTTAACTTCATCGGATCCACTATGTGTGTATATATGTACATATATGTATCTGAAATTGTGAACATTTCCTCAGATGTAGACGCAATTATTGTCTTGGTACTGCTTTTCGTGCACAATACAACATTTTCTTATATTGATCGAAAATAATAACGTAATGTGATACTTATGCAAATGTATATACTTTCAATTATTGTAGAATTTTCGCATTTATTTCACCGGTAACTCGAATAAAAGGCAAACGCAAGGCATATCAATTTTCAATGGTGTCAGCATTAATTTCTAATGTGTATACGATGACGCAGTCAATTGAAATTAAGATTGGATAGACATACACGTTCTTACATATGCACGTTTATTTTCAATTGAATATATTGGAATTCGCAATTAAGATACGTATTCAGCAAATTTCAAAAAAAAATCCCATAAGCATAATGTACGTGTGTATGCAGTGGCGTACCCAAGGTGGGGGGGGGGGGTTACGGGTTCAAACCCCCCCTTGGGTAAACAAGTTTAGCCTCGTAAATGAATCCAGACATGCAATCGGGCTAAAGTCTGTCAGAATTATTTTTGAAGGACTCCAACTTTGACCGGTGGAAAAGTATGATTAAGTATGATTACATAATTATATCTTCATATCTACACCGAAGCACTAGCAAACTTACCTAGTCAAGACTTCAAAAATATGAACCCCCCTTATCAAAATCCTACATACGCTACTGTGTGTATGTATGCTTATTTGTTTGATTTCAAGAAGTACGCAGGTATGTTAAATAAACGTCAAGCATTTTCGCTGATATTTGATAAGAAATGAAAAGAGAAATCAAAAATTGAATCGTTGAAAATGGTGTGTAAGATGTACTATATGCCTTCATTAAAATTTCGAAATGGAAATGGATTAAGAATCATTCAAGCATGACAAAGACGTATGACATCAGTTTTATTCAATCATAAAGCGACTTTGTTGAGCCATTAATAAAAGAAGAAGACTCCCGCACGAAATAACTAAACAATAGTTTATGTATCAATAAAATCTCAAAGTAGCTGTTAAAAATCATACTCGAAATTTGATTAGGAAAGGTTTTAGAAAAGATTAAACAAGAATATTCGCCACGCTACAGAAAATAATGTATTTCAACAGCATTCGACTTTTGAAAAAGGCTAAATTAATGTCCAATATCTGCAAAAAAAGTTTTAACAGCAAAAATAAACTGTGATCTACGTGACAAGATAAGCTTTAAATCGTGTGATAAATTCAATGAAGTATTCGCATCTGTTATCCTTTTTCCAGTGAAAACCTATCGAAATTTGCTTAAAGCAAATGTAGTTATAACGGAATAGTTCAACTAGATCCGTCCGAATGAATGAAATTTCATACAGTTAGATACTTAGCCGACAAGGGTCACTCGTCACACACGCTTTGTACTTTAGTATTATTAAAACATCTCGTTCAAATTCTATTGCCTTTGTATTAACAGGCCTGAAGTGTTTGATTCTCGAATAATGTCAACATGGAGTGGCGAGGACGTCTGGCATCGATTCCCGGGCGTGATATTCTACATGTCCCAGGTTAAGCACAATCAAGTGCAAAAATATTGAAAGCAAAGTAAGGACTAAGCGTATTAAGTACATACATCGACTTTTAAAAATCACTTGATGTATTATCGACGCTAGTAGCTTGGGAGGGTCTCGTGTCGGTAACATTTGAATCATAGAAACAATTTCTTTACAAAGAATGCTCATTAAAATAGAATATTTTCTTATTTATAGCCTTCGTCAATGAAAGCAGCATTATTTGCAAGTGTATGGCATATCGACCATAAACTTTCTAAGCCCTAAAGTTCCAAAATAAACCGCGAACGATACAGACAGTATCACATAGACATGACGTTAAGAATGCAATCATCAATAAAGCTTCCCCATTCTTTCGAATATATCCATCCATACATGGTAAATCTTGATTGTGTCTATCTTTATGATAGCACCGACGATATCGAAGTTTCTTGGAGATACAACAAAATTTTTATTGTATTTCAAGAGCTTTGAGTTTGAAGCTGAAAAAATAACGACCAACTTAAATGTTTCCCTTAAATGTATAAAGTAAATTGTGGTTGTTTTCCATAATAATGATTTTGCCAAGCTTATCCATAACAGAACGTATCTCTCATTATTCTAATTACAAGATATTAAAAACATAACCTTTTCATATACATATGTATATTTTCATATGAATTGGTTTCAATGCGATAATTCTGTTGTCTCCTTATCTGCACATTTAATTAATTGAATATCAAATCACGAAACGCTATTAAAAAAATTACAGTGTAATTTAGGTTAATCTTTCCCCTCAGTCTACAAATAAACTTCATTGGTGCATAAAAAATTAGCTTCTATAATTAAAATTGCCGGGAAATCACATTATTCACTCATAATTACGCATTAACTTGACTTTGTTCCCTTTTTCGTTGGTCCATTAAAATGCGCCCTCCTGCTAGCATTGGAAATTGGCTATTTCACAGAAAGGCTCACTATATCAGGCCACGGTGTTTGTGTAATCCTCTTTGATGTGAAGTTCCAGTGAAAGCGAGAGAAAAAATTCACGAAAGAAACATTGCAGGCATGATTTTTTCAATACTTTCCACTAGGTTGATTAACATTGAAATAATAATGAACAAATTTAACATGAAATATTTTAACCAATTATATTTTCGAGAGTTGTTACTGATTTTTTGACCTGAATAGATCCACTCGGAATTTTCGGTGGCAACGAAATGCTCTGTAATTATTGGTTTATGCAATAGTTGGTAAAGAAGTTTAGTTAGTCCCATATAGTTGTGAAATTGAAAAGGATCGTACCTTCTATGATGCGTAAGAGATAAAATCACAGCTTCCTGTGTTGAAAGTGTCCACTATCGTGTCGGTTAGCTAAAGGATCTATTGCCTAAATATGCAAATTTCTTGTAGCAATTTATTCCACAGGGAAATTTGAGACGTCGAAAAGTTTCACATTACTTTTTTTAAACTGCACTCTTATCTCTGTTTTTTTTTCATCGCGAAAAGGAACAACAGATGAGCCAGGTCGAGGCCGAGCGTTTATACGAAACGACTATGAACGACGAGGCAAATTGGTATCAGGCTTTATGTAAGACATTGAAAATTCAGCAAATGACAAGACAGCCTTTAATTTTAATTAAGAAAGGGAATCCCTTCGAGCATTTCTATCACGAAATGGCAACAAATTAGGGAAAACTTCTTTTAGCGACTTTTTATTTCTTTTTTCTCCGATGTTTTAGGGTAAAATTCCAATAGAATTCTATTACTATGAAAGTGTTTGTGTGCGTATAAAATATTTTTGTTTTGTCATATTTATTTTTTTGTGTCTACATAATCAGTTTAGTTCAATATTTAATATTTGTGTTGCTATTTTGCTGTCTTAAAAATTAACCTGAGTGCGCTTGTGACTATCATTTTACTCTGCTCAAAAATGCTTGGCGTTTTTGAAACCATTCACTGAAAGTGTTGGCATGAAGAGATCAATTATTTCAATATATCGAATTATGAATGACTTTCTTTTTCAACTGGTTTCGGGTCATTTAAAAATCTGATTTAAAAAATACTTCATGAAGCATGACTTTGATAACAGTTTGGTAGAATCACAGGATATCATAAGGACCAATTTTCTTCATTATTAAGAAAGTGTAGCTATTCTGAAACTGTCCCTGATGCATTTTCATTAAATCAATACGTTTATTCTTCACTTGCACGCCCTCCCTAAGCAAGTAATTGTAGGTTGTTTGAAATATGAAGCACATTTTCAGCATCCTTTCATGCTTCGAAGCAATAATGAGTAGTTTTCAAGTATTTGATCAACTTGATTCCGTAGAAAAACTGTTGTGCTTTTATATACTTCACCTTGACCCAAGGATTCAGGTGTCGAGAGTTACTCACAAATATTTTATTTCCGAAAATCACGGAACAAGTCATCAATTATGCTCTTCCAAGTTAATAGCATCATTTGTATGATGGCGGATAACTTACAGTCCATTTTACACACGTTTTTCGGAATTACACAGACCACCCTCTACCATACAGTGACAAAAAGAAGTGCAACTAATTATGCTCATTATGAACACTCATTTGAAAGGTACGAATGCTTCAAGCGTTGATAAATATTAGGGAGGCTACGAATACTACGAGAATATTAAAAAGTGAAATTGATGATTAATTTTGATTAGTTCGTATAAGCGTGGATGAATTAGAAATATCTATTATTTAAAATTTGCTTTCAAAGCGTTCAACAAATCGAGCTAATTTAATAAAGTTAAATTTGTGATTGAATGTAGGCAATCATTCAAACTTGATAAGGTAGAGACTTCTCGCGAAAGGTATATAGCATATAAATATATTTATATGAAGCCAAAAGCAACCTGAAATTGTCAATGTAATTTTTTTATCAATTTCAGATGATCTTATTGGTTTCAGACGAATCAAGAGATCACGTTTGTTATTGATTCTAGACCGTTAAAGCAAAGTAATATATGATATCCTTGAAATTAAGTGGTATCAATAAAAAGGAAAAATGCTCTTACCTGGTTCATATAGTATCGTACGAATTCCATCGACTGTTCCAAGGCATACGTATCACTACTACACGAATCAATAATTAATACACCAAGTGTTGTATTCGGTAGTAAGTTTTGATCGGAATTTATCAAATCTATAGCGTATAACATCGCTTCCAGCCGTTGGACGCCCTTTTCTTCCTTGACTGCACCACAAGGGTAGTCGGGATGTGAACCATCCAAACTGTGCTCATGCATCGGAAAAATTCCGCCCAAAATGATATCGCCGGCGATACGAATAAGTTTGCCATGTTGTTCGAGATTTTCAGCCCTTATATAGTTAGCGACATAATCAACATATAGAAGCATAGCAATTAAGAAAAACTTGAACGTCAAATAACCCAGGTCATTTTCCCTATATCGAATTTTGGGCATGATCTTTCGTTGAGCTATTTTCATATCCATATAGTATTTGAAATTCTGAACAGCAGTCGATATGTTTTAGGCCGTTGAAGTAATTTTTTTCTACATGACTTCGTGACTGTCTACACAAAACTGAGTCTTTTTTAGTATTTGTTTTTAACATTACTTTTAACATAATCGTCTAGGTAAACCAATACTGCCATATTGAATTATTGTCTTTATTTCAAATAGACACGAGCCCATCGTTTTGCACTTTCACAACACAAGATATGTTGCATATAATTAGCAGAACTATTGAAACCACCCCACCGATCTGTAAGCGTCATCGAAATGCAAAAAGTTCTTAACAATTAAAAAAATCTGCGCTTGGAAATCATTATTCTGGTAAGGTACTTAAATGCTGACGAGTTACACGCACGCTGCTGACAGCGGTGGTAGCTCTTCTTAAAATGGTCCTTCTAGACCAATATTCAAAACGCTTCGTATGTCATCCATGTCCTATACATTAACAGTATCATTATCACTAAACGATATCAGATGAAATCACATGTACTTTCATAGATAAACTTATTGCACAAAAACCGTATATTTTTTCCGGAATGTAATTACTCAAATAAAACTGACACTAGTCCAGGATCAGAGACTGATTCAGGCTCTTGGTCCGTGGAGGAATTACAAAAGATTCAGTGATATACTGCTTTAACTTTCGGCAGCACGAATATTAAGAGGAAGTTTGGTGCAGCCACAACGCTGTCGAGAGCCTGTCAGCTCCCTAGATTTCGCGTAACTAAACTCCATACAGGGTTGCTGGGATACTTATAGTTCCAGACATGGGATACTGCGCAAGGATGCCATGGATATAGACAGAGGTAGAGGTAGAGCCAGCATCTATGAATGTATGACATCTTCATAGCTCCTCTTCTCAGAAGATTAATTTGGATTGGATATTTTCAGCATCCTCTATGAAGTGCATGGATGGATTCTATGGCGCTGATGTGCTTTAACATTTTGGTAAGCCATCATCTTGAAATACACTAAAGAATATGGCTGAGCAAATATTATTGTTCGTCTCAAAAATGCAACGTGGTACAATTGAAATGTTATCAATGCATTCAAAGAACTTAATTGGTTTGTTTGTGGATATCAGTTGAGTTCGTAGATAGTTTTTTTTTCTAAAGTTGGTCATTCGTCATTTGTAGAAAACCCACGTGATCGAAATTCAATTAAATGTAGAGAAATATGATGGCGTTCGAAAGAAAACAATGAAACAAATGCTTTCCACGTTCCCCCAAATTTCAAGTAAATATATCAATGGTAGCACAATTGTTCTGTGCTCACTTGAATCGAAGCTTAAATGTTAGCTTTCGGAAATGTAGAAAAGTATTTACTACCCAAAAATAAAATCTTTGAGGCAAATAGAGAAGTTATCTGATTGTGATCGAATTAAAGTCACATACATTTAAAATAGACTAAATTCTTGGCATTATGTGCTACCCCTTTGAATCGTATCTGATATCGTCGGATGTTCAAAAACGAATTTCATAGATTTTTCAATACTATTAATAATAATAATACCCAATACTAATACCGATTCGATATATTAACTATTCGTCCTGAATAAAAACTATAGAAAAAAATGTTGATTAAAGCATTAGCGATTAGTCCTAGTTTTGAGGACTTTAATAAGATATTCTGATGGTCTGATAAATCGTTGAAGCAGAGAATTAATTTCAAGTCAATCTGCAGCTTCCTCATTAACTTCTTCCTTTACAACGATTAAGTATATTCGAAAAACACTTTAATGTAAAGTCGAATATGACCACAACAAATTGGTGATACATTTTAAAATATTACCAAAACAGCTCGATAATACGACTATCTCTTAATAGCCTACTTTAGTACATTATTACGATTTGTAGTAAGTGTATCCAAACGGCAAAACATGTCTTGAATCAAGAGCAAGAATTAATTATTTGATAAATTACCTATCAATATAAAAATAGATGATATTCCCTATATTTTATTTGCGGTTAAGCTTGTTTTTCCTGCATATTAAATTGTGTACAGTAATATTGCGAAGTTACGCGATAGATGGGAAATCCGTGTAAGTCAAATTCGTGGAACTCAGCGGCAGCATATGTCGGGGTATTACTGTATTATTACTCGTTCACATTAAAGCCTTGCCATATTTGGTTGTAGACACAGTAGAACCGTTTATAATGAACGACATCATAACCAAGTACATTTATGTACAAATGAATTTGTCGAGGCTATAAATTTCATTCATTATATACGAAATTTCATTTTTAACGAGTTCATTACAAGCGAATTCTACTGTACTCTTAGATTGAACTTGCCATGGAGTTTGTCTAGACTAAGAAATTTTTATAACAAAACTTTTTGCAGATAGGGTTTTGCATGAGGTATATGGAACCGACGACAATGCCGATTGACATCTTTTTATGTGAAATAATTGAATATCTTTTCGCATATCTGATTATGAGTGATACACATATATACATGTTTTCATCAAATTTCGTGGTAGTAAATGGAAAAATAACAAATTTATTATTGAGCTTTGTCGAAGATTAATATGAGAGCTTATTAGCTTTCTACAGCGCCCCAAAAATTGTTGGACAAACATTCAACTAAGGCAAACAATTTCGACAGGACGACAAACTATGTGAAAAGGAAAGCACAATTATGTATTCTTAAATCCTGCTTTCCCTAGAAATTGCATTACCAAACGTATCGATGGAGTTGAACGTAAATTTGTACTCAATTTCATTATTTTATTTGCATTTTATATTTCTACATCATTATTTTCCTTAAAAAAAATTAAAACGAAAATAAATTATATGGCTAGTAATTCGCGAACATTTCTTTCGTTTCGAAACTGAAATACATGGTTTTTTTTCATTTAAATTAAGTTGCCATTTGATGCGCTTCATTGCCCATTACGTCACCGCATTATTATCTTAATAAGGTATTAAAAAATAAATTTTTTTTAACAATATTGTTCAAATATATAAAGCAACCGATCTGAAGAGTTCAATATATCCGAAATATGGATACTATATTTTTATACACTTTGCATTCGATTTTCATCCGTTTCTGTATAGCTTACATATGATTTAACGTTCACGATGCAAATGCTTAGTAATTTTCAAATAAAAAAAAATTTATAACTCAGCCTTGTCATCATTTGTTTTCTTTCTAAAATATATTTGTGGCACATTTCGACATTTCTCGTCATATCTTCCTTCGTTTCTAAGTTTCAATGTATTTCAACCTAGCTTGATTCTGCTTCTAATACCCATATGAAGTTCTTTTTCAGTATTATTTTTCTACTTCATCCCCTTACAATATTATTTAGCATTAAATATACTGAACATATATCGAACAAACCGTAATAACAATAACATTTCATATAATAAATAGATTAAAACACATATAAATAAAATATTACACAAAAAAAACATTCCCAAGGATCAAAGTTTGTTTGTTTCGTCACTTTGATATATGTAATTCGCCACCAACACAATAAACCCTTATTAATTTGAACGTTCGTTTGTTTCACCTGAAATGCTTATTTATCACCTATAACCATAGGAAATAGCAAAGAAATAAAGCTTCATAGTAAGGATGTAAGTGTATCTTCTTTTCTAGACCTTTGAGCTGCTCAAAATGAATCGAAACCGGAGATATCGTCACTTCCCTGTTGAAATTAATGAAATTAACCATTATACCATTTAGAAGTTGGTAGCCTTTAAATATTAGGTGCTACGTACTCTGTCTGGTTTGTAAAGATGTGTATGCGGTAGTAAAAATGTCGAGCCAATGTCACGTTCCGCCATTGTATTCGCTTCCTGTAATGTAGCATCAAGAGAGTTAGTTTTTAAATTATGAAGAACCATCTAGGAAGGATTTTACCACGCAAAACTTACATCATTATTCATATGGGATAATTGTTTATCATATACACTAAAAAGTGATTTCGTTTGTGCCTGAATTGTGGTTTCGTCATAGGATCGAACTTCAGATGCCGTCCTGTTGGGAAAAAATATGAATATCATCTTTGTTTTATATATGTATATCACTTACAATTCAGTCTGATGTAAGGCTCCCGGCCATGCATCCATGGGGTCCATAAGTAAGTTACTGGAAGCAAAGCATAATAATTAAGCGTCCAATATGTTTTTATTATTAACAATCTTACTTTTCCATGACCGGTTGATTTTTAAAAGTGCTGTATTGTGAATGATTCTCACCGTGAGCGATTCGCTGTTGGTACGATTTCGGTGTCTTCTGTGCGATATTGTTTTTGCTTTCCAATGTTCTGTCCTGTCCGCTTACAGTGGCGGATACCTCAAAACCAGCTGAAACTAATGCTCCAGTCGAGGATGTATGCAAAGCGCTGTGCTGCTTTGCATTTATTGATGATAATTTTTTGGGGGGCAACAAGTTCGAGCCGTTTACGTCCCAATAGCTTAGCAGTTTCGCTTCAACTGTTGCAGGCGAAACAGCTAAAGGTTGCGAGATACAACCATCAGGACCTATTTGCATTGTCATGGGATGGTATTTGGCACGTGGAATCATAACTGTAAGTGATCTATCATTTTGGTCCAGCAGGTTGCAGTGACGATCCACATCCGACACAGGACTTACCGCAGTGTGTCGTTGAGAAGCTTCTTGTATCATTTGCTTTCGCATTGAGTCTTTAGTATAGTTTTTCTATAAATTATATTATTTCTTAATGAATATTTCTGTATCTTATAACAACTAACCTTAGCCACGTATGGAAGAGTATCTAGACTATGACTGGCTTCGCTACTCGAATCTTTAATCATGGCACGCTTGTCTAGCTTCATAAGCTTATCACTGCTTCCCATAAAACGGCTTCCTTTTGGCGGCAAAATATTTATTCCGGATATTATAGCTTGCATGCTACGATTTTTTCGACGTTTGGAACAGGTGATTAGCAAACAAAAGAATAATAGCAACAAAAGTAGTGTACCAAAGGCTACTAGTGCTATTAAAAGAATTTTCAGATTCAGTTGGCACGATGCTCCTGCATACCAGGGAAAGCATTCGCATAGGACGTTCTCAGTGTAACTTGAAT
Source organism: Oxycera nigricornis (assembly GCA_963942545.1). NCBI lineage: Eukaryota > Metazoa > Arthropoda > Insecta > Diptera > Stratiomyidae > Oxycera > Oxycera nigricornis. The sequence goes on from OZ012664.1 coordinate 250,321, forward strand.
CTCGGGAATAGCATGATCCGTGGTAGTGACATTTTTCACAACCTATTTGTTCTGTCGAGCAAATACGTCCTGGATAAATAGGATTTTCGGAGAGGTCGGCATAGCCTTCCTTGCAGCTACACGTGTACGTTCCGTGCAAATTGAAACAATACGCACTTGAGGAGCAGTCATGAAAATCTCGATCTAAGCATTCATCGAAATCTAAATGGTAGGAAATTATTGAATCAATTCATGAGTGTCACATTCAGTAAACTTCGAGGTGAAACACTAACCAGACGCTTTCAGATCTTCGGGTCCACTAGCACCACTTGTTTGCGCTGAATGTAGCTCGGTTCCGCCTATGCTATAATTTGTACTTCGCAGGTATTTACGAAAGACATCGATTAACCTCTGCTCATCACTGTTATCCGAAAGCTAGGTGATAGATAAAAAATCAGTTGATCAAAAACACACCAACGGATCAGCACGTCACAGCTTACCTGCAAATAAAATTTACCAACCACCCCCTTTCCACTTGAGGCTTTCTCCAATGCAGTAACATGAACCCCATGGTAAATATCTCGGAAGTCGGATTGCATCACCATTCGATCCAAAGCCTCGTGTGTAATACTCGCCAAGTTGAAGAAGCTCTCAGATTCCTTATTTGATAGACTATCGTTATAAACTAGCATCTCCTTGCCGAACCTTTGCAGAGGCACACTTAGTTGATACGTGTATGTAGCTGTTCAAGTAGGAATTCAATAAGAGTTTGCAATTAAATTAATAAGCACTGAAAATGCATACGTTTGCAAGGCCTATCCGGGAACATTCTGGCAAATCCTGCACGGCAAATGCAACGCATGTGACCGTTCACGCTTTGACATAGTTCATTGCGCGATCCTTTGCAATCGGGACGACATTCCAAGTTATTGGATGCTTTGGGTGGGGTTGCAATCAGCACACCTCCCAACAGAACATGATTCGATTCGCCATTGATGGTATCTTCATCACGGTTAGGTAGATCAATAGAATCTGCACTGTGATCACTTCCGTTGGGTAGTGTGTTTTCAGTTCCTTTCACAGAAGTTGGCCGCTGCTTCTGATCCCCGCCTAGCTGAATGAGTCCAATGTTTCGCTGATCAGTCATGACCACGAAAATGCTTTCTTGCTGGCCAGAAGAATGGTTTTGTACAGTGGGGCTCAGCGAAGGAATTGCCGGGGAGCCTTTTCGAATTATAATGGGATTGGGTGAACTGGTGGACGACGAGATATTGGCAGGCTTCTTCAATATACCAGGTGTACTGTCCGGGTACTGACCGTCGTCCAAATCATCGACTACCTCATCGGGGGGAGTGGGCTCCTTTTCAGGATTATGTAGAGGTGGTATGGTGTAAACAGTGTTGTAAATTTGAGTTTTCGTAGTTGGATCCAGCAACACCTTGGTCGGTTGAAGCAAAGTTTGAGTTTGTGTTTGAGTTTCCGTCACTGTATCAACCAAAGTTGAAGTCTGTGTTGTCGTTAGAATGAGTGTCTGCGTAGAAGGTATACCCTGGCTTTTAATCACCGTCGTCTTTGTTGTGGTCACCGTAAGGGTTTTGGTATTTGTAAGATACCTAGTAGGTAGAACTATCTTACTAACCAATCGGGTACGCGTGGTGAAATTCAGAGGCTTTGTCACAGTTATAGTTTCCTTATGGGTGAAATAAGAGGTTGAAACAGTTTGCTTTTCGACGTCCAGCGGCGGCTCAGAGCCTGCAATTAAAATACTATCGGGGAAGCTTTGAATATCATTGAGCATTTCATCGCTACCAATCTGGTTGGGTCTAGGACTTGCGGTGAGTGTAGCGTGCGTCATGTTGCTTTGTTTGAAAACCTTAATACTGGGCGTTGCGGATATTTTCAATTTCGAATTCAGGACAGCAATCGGTAGTTTTTTATCGGCTGAGCCATATTTTTCGCTATAATTTAATCTGGTAACAAGTATTGGGTTGGGTGGTCGAATTTTTGTCACCGACAATACTGGAACCGAAGACACTGAAGATCCAATCGAAAATAATACCGAAGGATTTGCTGTAAATTTTCGATTATATGTGCTATTGTGTTTTGTCTGGGAAATACTAGTAGCCGCAGCTGAAGGAGTAGATTCCTGCACTTTGTCCCAAGGTATGATGCTAGGACTCCGCACGTTGGTATATTTTCCGCCATTACCTAGCACAGGTGTTGATGGAGTTGCAACCGAAATATTAGCAGCTGATGGTGATATACTAGAATTTCTTGTCATAAGATTAAAAGAGGGAGGCGGCACTCTGGTTGAATATTTTTGTAGTGGATTCTGAGGACGTCTTGAATTTTTTACTGGCAATTTGTGATTGAATGATGGCCGATGTGGTAAAGGTGGCGGTCTCATGTCAACCACTTCCTCTGTCGTTACGATAGGTGAATTTTGAGTAGAAACCGTTGAGATTTGCGTTGGGTCTGAATATAGTGGAGGCGTGAATGAGGATGTCTCCACTAGCGCAGGTGATGATAGTTCTTCTAAGTTATTAATGACTTGCAGATTGTGAGGGTTCATACTTTCTTTAAAGTCGAATATCTCCTCAGAATCCTTTTCAAGATCATTACTTATAATTGAGTTGTTGCTTATCAACAGAAGCTCATTATTTGGATCGAAAGGCCTTTCGGTTTGTGTCGCCGGTATCTTTGTATCGTAGTAATCGTTCCTTGTTTTGTTGGTTGTTCTTTTTGAGTTGCCTATTGGTCGTGCAGCTTGGTCGTATGCATGTAGTCTATCAGCTACATCATTGAAGGTATTGTCTACTTTATCGGACAACGTGCTGGAATGCATTGATTCGAAAACGGATTGAGGTGGCTCATCCTTTCGATTATCTGTGCCGCTATTGTTGACAGTTCGATTTCGATAAGCTTCTATTTTAAACTGATCTTGTGGTGTCATTTTATTTGGGATCTGGTTCCGTGTTGGTCCATTTGTATTTGTCTTCAGTGTGTTATCATTCTGTTGGAATTGGACGTTACTTGGTCCTGAAGTTAGTGACACAGTTGTCTTCGTGTCCCAGGATACTGGTTCACCATGATTTTTAGAACCGTTGGATCCCATATGCGGCAATTCATTGATTGCTGAGGCAGAGGGCATATTCATGAATGGGAGCATGTTAAATGGCGAGCTTCGTACTGTTGATGTTGGATAATCAATATACTGGCCAGGAATCACTGGCAATGAATTTGATTCTTGAATTACCTCGCCCTCTTCATTCTCATAGTCATCATCTCTGTGCTGATCAGTGATTCCATCTACTATAGAAGGAGCTTGAGAATGGTCGACGGGTGAGTTATCGTAATTGGACATCGGTACCGTATCATACACATGTGGTGGTAGCGATTGAGGGTTGTGTTTTTTCGGTGGTATTCCATGAAATTCATTTGGGAACGTATTCTCTTTGAACGGATTGTAATTATTAATGTTGTTATTTTGAACAAACGGCTTTTCATACTGGTAATGATACTGAGGTGGCTGATAAGGTCTGCGATTGTTTGGATAGGGTATCTTTTTCGCCGGTGGGACATGTAGTCGTATTTGTGTATTTTCTGGTGGCGGTTCCATCCCTTCCACTGGATACTGATGCGTATGATGGAAATGCATGCCGTTGGGGAGCTCATGTTGCGGTCGTAAATTGACATGCACATGTCGGTTATAAGGCGGAAAGTTGATATTGTATGGAGCGTTCTTATGCGGACTGAAGATTTGTCCTCGAATAGGTGTCGACTGAGGGAACTCATTTTCTTTTATAAAGGTCAAAGGTGGAACATGTACATCAATGTTGTGACTTAAAACGCTTGAATCCAAATTCACTTGGACAGGTGCACTGGCAGATTCACTGACACTTCCTAATGGCTCATGGCTTCCGGTCAAAGTATGCTTATTGAAAGTAGATTCTGAATTGGGTCCACGATTGTAGTCACTATCGACACCTAAAATCGTATTTGGATACGGTGAAGGTTCATCAAAATATTGACCATTTTTATGGAGCTCTGCTGTACTTTCTATTATTAACACGGGTGGCGTATTACCATGAGGGATCATAACACTTGCTACTTGTGATGGCTGAATATTAACGAGCATTGTTTTATCTTCACTATTTCCTAGTGGTTTCATTTCGACAACTGGAAAGTCTGCACTGTACACTTCTGGGATCCGTTTGATCTCCAAAATTTCATTATTAGTTGGTGGCTGTCGCTCGGACGGATATCGTCCTTGTTGATAGTGTTGAACTTTTTGCGAATGAATGCTTTGGCTTGGAAACTGAGAAGACGGCGCTGATGATATTTGGTATGCATTATTTGGTGATTGTGCGGGAGCACGAATATAATACTGATTTTGTTGAGGGTATGAAAGTAATGGTATAACTTTAGGAGAAGTTGGATGATTGTTGGATTGATATAGCGGTGGCGCTATGTCTCCTCCAATGCCGTTGTTTGGAAAAGGAATGCGAGGCCTTACACCAGCTGGCTTCCCTATAATTACATCTGAATTTGCTGTAATCACTTCGCCTGGACTGATTGGTATGCCTCCGTTCAATAGTGGAGTTTCATACGTAGGCTTTCCCACCAAAATCTCAAGTTTATTATTGCGGTTCGCTTTTTCATCCGACTGAAGCAAATACTTTTGCTGATGATGAAATTGTGGCTTCGGCGGAGCAATATGGAGCGACGCTGGACTCGATAATCTATTGTTGTGGATACCACCATCATTCGTATTTCTCACAGGTATGTAGATAGGAGCACGATGTTTGCCCGATTCAAAATCCTCGTGCTCAAATACGAAACCAGATTTCAATGAAGAAATATTTTTTAGAAGATTTTTGCTGCTTATATTATTGATGGATATTTTTTCGTTAGTCAAACCCTTTCGGACGGGTGCAACAAAATTTGTATTAATTAATCCGGCCATTGCATTAATAACCGGACCCAAGGCATTCAATCCGTTCAAATTAAACGATCCTATCAAATTGGATACTTGAAATCCATTTTTATCGATATTTTTGGTTTTGTTACGCTTAGGATCATCGACGATTGCATTGTAGATATGTTCGTTATGATCTGAACTTGCTGCTACGATATTATCAGACTCGTCACCCTCAATCACTTCGTCCTTATTTTCATCATCTTTACTTTCATCAGAAATAAGTGCTTCTTCCTCCTCCTCGTCGTCGTCCTTATCTGTTTCATGTTCAACAGAAGTTGCATGAAATGATTCTGCAACTTGGTTCCCATTATCAAACGGTGCTGCCACTTGCGAAGATTGTTGTAGTTGAGGTGTTTTCATGGCGGTTATTTCTAAAGTGTGACCACCAACGAGAGTAGCTAATGTGGTAATTGTTCCGGTACTAGTCAATTGCAATTGCTTCCGAAAATCACTTAGCGCGCTTTGCTGAAGCATACGGTTTGGTATCGATTCGGTAACAACGTTTTCAACAACTTGAATATGAGAATTTACTTCGGTATCAACACCAGCTTGTTGTGATTGGGATTTCAACACAGTCGTGAAATATGTGAAGGTAGTAAGGTACGTTTTCGTAGCATAGATATGAATCTCATTATCTTTGCTGTTTTCATTACTCGCTGAATCTAACGCAATGTATGACGTCATAACGGACGTGCTCTTGGATGGAAATGATTCTGTTATCACAACTTGTCTTAAAACATTCGAGGTTGAAACAATCTTGTCAACGTCGTTTTCCTGTAGAGTTTTCGTAAGCGTTATTTTACTGTAATATGTGTTGGTCTCGTGCATCGGTGTTGCTTCTTCTGACGGCTGCAAGAAAGATATATAATCTTCTGGTCCCGTTATCGTGTTGGTGACAGTATGTTTCGACGATAGAATAATTGGCAAGCCCTCATCCAGTATAGTGTTGAGATACGTATAGGTTGTATGAAAAACACCGATCACAAATTCAGGTGTCTGCAAGAAACGTTAAGCGTCAATGATCGCTTCCTTGATGAGTGCGAAACCTTATACCATAATTTTCGAAGCAAATGCTAAGGAGCTTTGCTTGCTTTAAAATAAAATAGGTGGTATTCATCGAAAATTGGCTTTGTTGACTACATGAAAGTATTCTTAGTGACCAGCACCGAGCTGGTGGAGTGATGGCAACAACTTTTTCACGAAGTTGAATATTTTTTGTCAATTTAGCAAATGAAATCACCGGACTATTATTAGTAAAAACTTACACGAGAAAGAGTTACACCGGAGGCTGATGTTGCTGAAATTTTCAAATAATTTCTCTCTTCCGTTGCAATGTTCGATATAACCTTTTCACGACTTTCAATTGTAGTGGTACCGTCTTGAAGGTATGTGGTGCGATAGGTGTAGGTTGTGAGACATGTTTTTGTAACGAACTGATTCGGGTTTATGGCAAACGTTAAGTTATCCTGAAATACGTTGAGTTTGAATTAACTCCTGAAAACTTTGAAAGCCGCCTGGCGTTTCTCGATGCAACATACCTTTAATTCTACTGGTTCTATTAAAATCATTTGATTTTTCAGTGTGCTTGGCGCCAAAGTCATTGGTTTGTACATGTGACTGGGTACAATGCGTAAAACATTATTGCGATCCATTGCAGTTTTGCTTTTGTCACCAGCGACAATAACTTCCACACCATTGGACATAATTCTTGTAGCTAAATTATATCTTGCTTCGTCACCCATTAAGGCTGGCGTAGATGATTCCAGGCCTTCGAACACTTGAAAATTGAAAAATCTACCCGTGTCGCCATGCGAGGACTTACTAATGGCTTCCTCGTCCAGGAGCTCGCCATTTAAAGTGGATGCTAACCGTTTCTCATTAAATGATGTTAATGGCGTTGTTGAAATACTAATATCTGCTGTTGTAAGTTTAATAAATTAAGCCACTTTTCTGAGTAAAAACATTGGATTTATTTTATAAAAAATCAATTGTATTTTAAAACATCAGTTATATTAGGCTGCATCCTTTATATACATTGATAAAACACAATCATAAAATAAACAAAAAATATAACACGAGTGTGTTACTAAATATTTCTGTTATCAAAATTTAATTACAGAGATAGTTGCCGTCTCGGAGAAGAAATTGATTGGTGAAAAATGTAGAGCTGTACAAACCATTTCGGATAGTCGAAAATAAGTTGAGATTGAAAAGAATTGATGGAGGCATTTTGGCTTTTGAGTAGAAGTGGTAGAGAGCTAGAAATTTGATAAGGTTTTAGTGTTTTATTACAAAATGTACAGGCACAAATGCCACCAGACAAAAATTTACATTCTTCGAAAAGACACTTCCAAGAGATCCTGGTGGCATTTATGTAACGATATGACCTACCTGTAATGTCCGTTTCCATTTCAGCTAAAAACTGTTCTATCGACATTGCAGGGGGAAAAGGTTCAGCTTCCAGTGGGATGCACAGTAACAGCTGCTATTAGAGTAGGCGTTGGGGTTCGCATCACCTGGTTTGGTGTAGCTTTTGTCAATGTTACAACAATATCGTGTGTTTGAACTAAAGTTCTTGTCACGGTTAATATTTGGTCTCGTACTAAGGTCGACGATTGAATTAAATGTTCTGAATTATGTACACGATCCACTACATAAGTGTATGTTCGCGGTCTTGTCTTTGTCTCAACAATAGTTCTAAGCTCAGTATGCGAAATTGTCTTGAGCTCAATACTAGGCAATGCAGGCTGTGAACTCATCAACACTGAATTCTGTTGTTTCTTTCGGCGCACCAGTCTGGTTCGACGAATAACTTGCGTAGGAGTGGGGCTTACAGCGTCATGTACCTGCATCACAGGTTTAAGCTTATCAACACGCATACGGCGCCTTTTAACAACCTTTTGTCCTGCAGCTCTACTATTTTCAAGATGTACTTCCGTGGAAAGCTTAACATTTTGATTAGCAGACATTTCTAATGGTCTTTTACTGCGCAAGACTTTCCGAAACTTGGTTTTATTTAGATAGTTACCATTCAGCATTTTGTTTTCCTCTACATTTCCTTGCGTGGTTGAATTATAAATATCACTTACCGCTAATATACTACGCTTAAATCTTAAGTTAATATGTCTATTCAATTTTGTATTTACAGTAATTTTTGCCAATTGTTCATTTCGAAACATGTCTAGACCATGGATAGCTCCATTTAGATTTTCCCCGGAAATTTTCATAATGCTTGTTTCGACCTTTGGCATGAGTGGGGAACTCTCAGAAAGGTCAATTAGACTAAAAAATGTTCATTATCTGACTTCTTATCCTTTGACGACCCATCTTGAGTATTTAGTTGCGTTATAGTTTTCATAATAGCATCGTTCAAAACAGTTTTAATGGGTTGTTGCATGATAGAAGTGTCCGATTGGGATTCAAACCAACGACTAACATCGCCTACAATACTTTCCAGGCTCTGGGTCTCCGTAGAAAGCTGACTTGACGCTATGATCCCGATATCGTTAGAAGCTGGTAACAGGTATTCTTTAAGATCGGAATCGTCAAAATTGTATAAATCTCCGTAGTCTACAGTGGCCGATTTCTCAAACGGCACAAACTCAATACTACGCTTTCGAAGCGGACTATCGCTTACAACTGTTGACAATATCGTACTGAACTCCCCGGGTCGTCTTCCTGACACGTACAAAGTTACCACACTTGTTTCTAACGACGGTAACGGCGCATCCGGCTCTAATGTAGCCTGAGCAGCTTGCTTATTTCCCTTGCGATGATTTCGCTTGCGCGAACGGGATGTTTCTGTAGCCGCTTCGCGGAACGTTTCTTCTTCTGGGAATTCTTCTGTTTCCCTCGTGTCATGGAAGTCATCTAGGTTCACTTGTTGAATCCTATTCAAGTCCAAGTCACTACGGAAACTACTATCTTGGAAGAGTAATTGCTGCTGAGCTGGCACGCTATTCAAAAGAGGATCGTTGTTAATTTGTTGTGGCGCGATGGAATTTTTAATTGGTAAGATTTGTTGGGCTCCTTGGCTTTGTTGCTGGAGTAACAAAGGTAAAAGCAAACTATTAACATTCTGTACGGCTGCTGCTGCTGCCGCTGGCGTCACAACTATCGTATCAGTTATATATTCGGTAGCTGTTATGACGTTTACGCTACTGTCGAAAATAGTCGTTAGTATCTCCTTACCTCTAAAGGTAAGAGGAATAACAGTTGACATTTCGTTTGTAACAGTTGTAACATACGAAGTTGTGCGAATTTTAAATTCAGTGGTTGGTGTTCCTGGCACTCCTGTTTGCCCTAATCCAATTAAAGCTGGATTTAGTTGTTGTTGCGGCAAACCGATATTCCCCAATAAAAGTTGTGACAACAAAATATTTGCCAGAGGCGCTTGTGCAGCAATTTGGGGTTGGATTGTTGATACAACATTTTCAACATCATACACTGTTGAGGGTATGACATGTGAGAAAGAAGTTCTGCGGCCTCGAATAGTTGTTGGTGTAAAGATGACGCTTGTTGTCGGTGTTTCATGCAATATAAACTGAGTAACTTCAGTAGCACCATTACTATTAATAGTAGACTCTTCGCGTGATAATACCAACAAAGAGCTTCCAGCACGATCCACAAGTGTGTTATATTGGTTGGGTGCAAGCACTTCAGTTCTAATTTGCGCAGTGACTATATTTTTATATTCAGTCAATTTCCCATTTACAACTGGGATAGTAATTTCTGTTGGAATGTGATGGGTGACTGTGATAGTACCGTCGAACGCTGGCAAGACAGGATCATTATTTTTATACTCTGTAGTTCCTCGAGACCGCGTTGTTGATCGACCCCGGCTAGTTGTCTGCCGCGACCGCCCAGCTGTACTGCGTGAAGTATATGGTGCCTCTGTTGCCGAATTGGAGTACGATTTAAGGCGAGGAGCTTTTGGTCTTCCAATCGTTGTTGATGTTCGTCTAGAACCAGAGGAGCCACTCGGAGTGGGTCTTCTAAAGCCACCAGAGCGTGAAGGCTTTGTAGCGGCATCCTTTTCGCGTAGTGTGAATTGAGCACGTGTTGACGAAGAAGCTTTAGTTGGCCGGATCCTTCCACTACCACCATTGTTATTTTTGCCGTGGCCAGATTTTTTGTTGTTATTTCTCGCTCCATTATAGCGAGCTGTAGTTCGACTTCGCTGCGTCACTGGCTCTTCATCAACGGGCTCTGCTCTCTCTTCATTTTTCGACGGACGCCGAAATCTATTACGAAAGCTTGGAGCTTGCCGTTTGGCTCGAACATGTCTCTTGATGTTGTTTCTACGGTTGCGATCTTGATCTTGATCCTCACCATCTTCGCCGTCATCATCATTATAATCTTCACCATCCAAGTCATCGCCGAAATCATTTTCTTCTTCATTTTGAGGTTTCTTATTCGCGTTTAAATCTTCATTTATAGTTTGTGGCTTGAATAGGCCTCTTGGTGGGAAAAGGCCCGAAGAGCCTCGTGGTCTAGTTCCGAAAGGAGTAAGGGTGGGTCTTTGGAATGCTCGTGGCTGCGGCTTCGGAGTCGTTGTTGTTGTTGATGTTGTTGTTTTGATGCGCTGAGTAAGAGGGTTGCGCCGTTGAGAGATCCCGAGACTCTTTGCAGTGATGGGGGGTCGGCGAAGTTTAAGCAGGGAATTCGGACGCCTTGAGTTCTCTGTAGTTTCGATATCATCTTGTTCCTGGTCTGCATTCAGTTGAGTAATATTCTCTTCGCTTGCATCTGGCTCTTGTGTCGTATACGAGTTTGTTTGCGTATCACCTCCAGTGATCGTTGATGAAGGCTTGATTCGCAGTCGAGAATTTCCTGGGAACAAACTTGAGCCTATAGGACGGGCAAAGTTTGAACTTCCCCCAACAGCACGCTGAGTCGATACTCCTCCTCGTCTTGAACTTCCACCAAAGTATGCAGAACCAGTTGGCTGTATTCGAGAGGATGCAAATCCTCTCCTCGATCCACCCTGGAATGATGATGATGATGGGAAACTCCTCAATGAACTGCTTCCACTAGCTCTTGAGAACTTTCTCGATGATCCGGACGCTGAACCGGCATTTGAATTGATAGCGCTTCCTTTTCGATTACTACTAAATCGACCTCGACTGCTTTCTGATTTGAGGGCGGGCGTTGCTGTAATTGTGGGCGTAAAGTCACTTCGAGTTATAATTGTTGCGCTTCCTGGTGCACTGTTTTTCCGCTTCGGAGCGAATTGTGGCCGATTTCGAGAAGCAAATGGGCGAATAACTGGTGTAAACGTTTTCTTTCTCGTTTGGAATGTAAGTCTTGATTTTGGCCGGCCACTTTCATCAATCGCTGGCTCATTATCGTCTATGTCGTCATCACCAGCGTCTTCAAACTGTTCGTTATCTTTATCATCAATGTCGTCGCCGATTGAGCCTTCCACGATGTTGCTTGAGGCGGTCGGTGTGAAGGCTGTTTGAAGAATAGCTCCTTCTGACGGAGATCGTACTGATGTTGCAGAAATTTCGACAATCGGCGTCGATGGCGCAAGAGTCTTTTCAATTAAAAAGCTGGAAGTGCTTTCAATGATCTGCGCGTAGCGTCCATCAATAATAGTGCCAATCACTTTGGATTGATATAAAGTGGTAGTTAGATTGGCAACTATTGTCCCATCTATGAGACGAACCAATCCCGTTTTATATGTTTTCGACGATGGATCGGTTTGCGTTGACGAAATCAATGCCTTTTTCACTTCATCTATTTCAAGCGAAGATGTACTTACAGCTATAGTTGACAATACGTCACTGATGCGAGTTACAATCGTCTTGGTTGCATATAGAAGAGTGCTAATTCCTTCAGCATCTACTATTTTACCGTGATTAAACTCGATGATGGTTTCATCGTCAGCTAGTTTCGGTGTTACCGATAAATCAGGTGTTGCAGGATCTATGACCTGAGTGGATGATGAGGCAGAGCTAATTTCAGTCATTGTACTGTCTAAAACAATTGGAGTATTCACATTTGTAACCGTTTCAAACCGGCTGCTAATAACGGTTTCTTCACCAATGTATTGGGTAGTGAAGTAGGTGTATGTTGTGTAGAATGTTGTAGGCTCCGATACTTTGATTAGTGGACTAGTTGACGCCATTAATTCACTGTGCGAATCAGTTTCACTCACAGTTTCTGGTGTTTTATCTTTAGGTGAACTGTTGGTATCCACCGCATCGACAGAAGATCCAACAGTTGTCTCCAAAACGGCAGCCGATGGTATTATTGAGGCTGTGGCTGTATCCTCTAGTACGACAGTTGGGCTGATAACATTCGATACGGTCTCCTCTCTGCTAATGGTGGTGGTTTCACCATCCTTATAAAGAGTCGTCCAATATGTGAATGTTGTAAAGTATGTTATTGGCAGAGTTGAATCTTCCGCCTTAAGCATCTGTGTAGGCTGCAATGTTTCTGTAACTACGTTTGTTATTGTTTCAAGCCGACTTAGAATATTGCTAGAGCTGCTGCCAATGTACATTGTCGTAAAATATGTGAAAGTAGTATAACTGGTTTGGAGCAAAAGTGTTGACGAAGGCAAAATCTCTTCGGTATTACTTTCAGAACTTATTTGGTCTTCGAGGAAGCCGTTCCAGTTTTTATTTATGTTTTCAATAATTTGACGATCACCATCTGAGCTGCTCGACTTGATGTCCGTCACCATCGTAATTACATTTTCTTCCACACTTGAACTGGTTGTCGAAGAAACCAACGACGACTCAATCGGACTAACATTTTGCCGTAATTTTTCTTGGTTAGACAATAGCTCGTCGAGGGCTTGTTGCACTTGTCGGACACTATTTGTGCTGATCGGTTGATTGTAAGTAGCAGTCGGAACTATGTCATTGACAATTTTATTGTCATCATCTCTGATCGTAAACTCTACTTCATTTGCTTCACGCGATGAAGGAGCAACTTGGTCAACAGTTTCAGTTACATGATTCGTGTATACTTCTGTGCGACTCATTATTTCGGTCTCTCCATCCACGAAAATTGTTGTGAAATACGTGTATGTCGTGTAATATGTTTTGATTTCACTATTTCCCAGGACATTCTCATCGGTTAGTGAAGCAGTTGGTGTAACATAGCTCTCGTCGCTTCGTAGAATATCATCTATCTTCACCAGATCACTATGCGCAACAAGGTCTTTTTCTGACATTGTTTCTGTCGATGCTACCACTGTTTCACCTATAACAGTGGTGGGTGAAATGCTGGCAAGGAGCTCAGTGACATCAAGGCTGGAATCCAATATTGGACTTATAGTTGACGTAATAACGCTAGTTATAACTTCGATTCTGCTTGAAACACTTGTCGTCGACTCATGGAAGAATGTTGTCAGATATGTGTATGTGGTGTACAAAGTTTTATAAATCAATTCTATTTCTTCTCCGGAATTTTCTAATGAATCTTCTGTGGAATTTTCTTCATTATTTTCGGTGTCATCAATATTTTCATTTTCCCTAACATCGTCAGCCAATGAGATTTTCTCAGTTGGCGAAGTTTGTTCGGTAGTTACATGAACCTTTTCTGTGACAATCATATGAGGTGTCGTTGTAACTATGGTATCATCTATTATTTGCGGCACTGAAGACGACAATTCAAATTCATGCTCATCTTTACTACTGGCAGGAACATTTTTAACCGCCTCTATTGTATCTAATCGTGTACTTGTAACTGTCTCCTGGACAACTGGAGTTGATACAATTTCTTCACAATACAATTTGGTCGAGTAACTAACATCAAAAGTGACAACAACATTAGATTCAACCGAGGTAGAGGTTTCCTCCGCATCAGAAATGAAGAATGTGGTTAGGTAAGTGAGTGTTTTTGGAACCAATGTCGGAATAATTTCGGAAGTTTTTTCCTCACAGTCTGCTGACACTTTATCATCGGTTATTTCTTCAAAGTTTTTCTTTGATCCAGATTGAATTTCGATAGCTGAATTTTCCAGATCTAATTCTGTTGTTGTATCAACTATTTGCTCGGTGCTGTCGGTCACTTTTTCTGGGATCGAGTTTTCTATTTTGGATGGTGTTGCTGTCGCACTTATCGATATACTGCTCTGCTGTGTCAATGTTGCTTCAAAGTTAAGGAAAGGATCATCTTCAAAAAATATGGTAGTGACTCCTCCGGCCACTTTAGTTTCCGACGAAATTGTTTCCGATTGACTTGAACTTTCCAATTCTACTTCTATTTTTTTAGGTTGCACTGGAATATGCTCTAGGCTTGATTCTGTATTCTGTTCTTTTTCAAGATCCAAAATAAAATCCAATGCACTTCCAAACGTAGTGGTCTCAACATGTTCTACCTCTCCAGAAGATTCTTCGTCTTCCTTGTGCGCTTCTTTAGTGTGTGGCACAGTAGTTGGGGGAGATAACTTTTCTTCGTGACGAATTTCGGGGGCACTATTGGGGTTAAGATTTGGAATTGATTCTGCTGTTGATGTGGCAGCAGCCTGTTTTTTGGCCTCTTCAACACTTGCCAGTGAAGCAAAAATTTTCAAAATATCTTCGTTCGATGGTCTGGATAACATTGGTTTAGTATTTGAGGTAATACCTGATACTGTTGATCGGGTTTCAGCCTCTGCAGAGGATACTGTCGATGGCTCGAGTTCAACATGCTCTTTTTCAACAGTTAGTGGAGTACTTGTTTGTAAATCGGAATCCTTTTGCAATATTTTTTCATCTGAAAATTCGCCCTCTGTTGTAGTCACATACTCCTCAGCGCTGGTCTCATCGTCACTGTTGTAATCCTGTGAATCTTCAGGCATAGTTAATTCACTTTGATCTCGTTCATCGTTTGAATCAGCTGAGTCACCTGATGGTGGCTCGTATATCTGATCGTTTAGATTTGGTTCAGTTGTATGAACTGCTGCGACAACATGTTGCATTGTGAATGTTGGTTCTATTAAATCTTGTGTAACCGTGATTGGAACATGCGTAACGAATCCTGCCTTCAATGATGCATGATTCAAAGTTGCCTCTCCTTTGATAGATGTTACTTGACCTAGATTGCTTAGGTCCGCAGCAGTGCTTGGTGAGAATACAATCACCGTATCCCCAACGATTGTTGTAAAATCAGCAAAACCAAAATATGTTGTAGTCACCATATTACGCAAATCATTTTGAAGTATATTTTTGTCGTGTTGCAGCAACTTTGGTGCACGTGGATGATGTTCACTCCACGTTTTCACGACTCGCTCCGGTTTTTCTTCGGCGATGAATACATCATCTATTGGTGAATCCCACGAAAATCCACTCGGTGCAAATATATTTTTAACTGTATAGGTTGGAAGGTCTGCTGCATGAAGAACCTTTTGTGCAGAAATATTGCTGTGAGAATTAAGTGAAAACGGTCGATTATTACTACTATGTGAAACCGAGAAACTCTGATTAGAGAATATGCGTCCATTTAAAAGGTCATCCTCTATAGCCTCGCGTTCCGCTTGAAAACTATTTGCTGGATACACTGCAGAAGAGCTGCGACCGCGTGGTATGTTTCTTGATGTGTATCCTTGATCATGTCCATGCCCATGGCCATTTTCGCTGTGAACAGGATCTTTCGATACCAAGAGCAAATGATCATCGATTAATTGCCAGTCTTTGTCTCCTATAATATCGTTGTGACTTTGCAAAAGTGATTTTGGACTTTTTGGACTGTATGTTGGTAGCGCATTTACAATACTTGGTAGTTTGGCTGTTGGCGAAATTGTTGTTTGATCTTTATCATATATAACTCTTGAACTTTTTTTCAATAATTGCGCATATAAACGCCCATTTTCAAGTGTTGTTCCGAGTACTTGCGTGGCATATTCAGTCGTAACACCTTCCTGTATAAATGTTCTTGCTGTTGATGTTAACAAACCAACTGTAGGCTTAACATTGCCATTTCGTCCATAGTTTCGACGATTATTATTATTGTTCAAAAGAAGAATAGTTGTCAAGTCTAAGTTTGTTTCGATTTAAATGTCACAATACGTGTTTCGTACACAAAATCAATTTGATTATAGTTTAATATATATATTCACAGTGTTTATTTGTAAAAAAAAGTAGATATCGTTTGTATTTACATCAGTATTTACCAGTAGATGGTAGTAGGCAGGATAGATTTTTTGTATACAGAAGATAACCGCAACGAAAAAAGACAAAAAAGAAAAGAAAGTTTGTATTCAGTATATTTAATAAATGATATAAAGTCATCATATGCAAGTAAAGTACGTGCTTTAAAGTGAAGAAAACGATAGTTTTGTTTACAAAATAACTCACAACTCATACTGTTTACATTTAGCTATTTACGAATTTCGAATAAATCAACTCAATATTCGATAAGTGAACGAAAGCTTAAAAAGTAAATTAACACAATTTCTTGCCGACTAGATCTGATCATTGCATTTCGATATTCTATAAAAAGTACAACCTCATGAAAATTTATGTTTTTTTGTAAGTTATTGCGAACAAAACTGAATTCATTTCTTTATTTAGATATTTACAAAATATAAATGTACGGGAAAAGGCACGAGAATTCAACTTACCTTGATTGTTTAGTCGTAGTGCAGGCGTTGGTTCCACTATATAAACATCATCTGAAAGAAAAATATAGAATATGTCAGACAAAACTAAAATATTGTCAGCTAATAATAATTTCAATCAACAAAAACGCAAAAGATACATTCAATTTCTCACCCTAACACCGAGCTTCATAAAGGAATTAAAGAGAGTGGTAAATAGTCGTTAGTACGGGTAAGCTTAAATTTCTGTCCCAACAGAATTAAATTAATATTATACAAATCATCGATTGTTTGCTTGCTAATATCTTATACATAATTTCATTATTTTTGTCATGTACTATGGGTACTATCTTGATTTCATGTGAGTTCAATTTCTTTGATATTTTTTTTGCTGTGATCACAACTCGATGTCATCACACCTTTGGAATGACTTGCCTGTAGCTCTAGACATAGGAAATGAGCAATATTGTTATTTCTTCTTCTTTCTTCTTCTCGCATCTAGATAATTACACTATGGGGAAATAATGTGGGAAAATGATATTGCAACATGGTGCTACCTCTAAAAAATTGTATGAATACAAGTGCATCTATAATGTGATGCGAAATTAACAAGAATGTTGCATAATTTAGAAGCTGAAGTAATTGCACGTCATTATAATGCTTTCCTAAATTTCTAACTAGCAACAACTAGGTTCATACAGGGAAAAGTGGTTTTTCTTTGCAAATATTTCTGTTAGCCGGCTAATTTAGTAATGCGTTAAGTCTTTGTTATAGCATTTCCAACGCAACGATAATTGGAGCTATAAAAATAGGTGCAGATCTTTTATTCGCGTCTAGTGGGGTTTCAAAAATTAATTCCGAAATTCGATCAACGATATTTGGTTAAACATACGCTCTATTATTATATGTGCATATCCGACTTCACAAAAATATTATATGTGCATATCCGACTTCACAAAAATCAACAAACAAATTCAATTGGGTAATATTAGTTAACAGCAGTGAAATTCACTTCTATAAGACACACAATATTATCACTTCCTTATTAACTGGGCTTTCTGGTGAGAATTTCCATGAGATGAATACTTAAAAACCATTTCTATTTCAGATAGCATCTGTTGCTGGTTGAAATAAACAAAATGTAGTACATTGTTGAAAGTTCAACATTGGTGATGCAAGATACATTCGAAAATGTTACACGATTTGTGAATATTTTTATTTCCTTTTGTTTCCGTATCATAAGCCTTGATGCTGTTCCAAATTGAAATAAATTAATGCATGTGGAAAGCAGTCACCTTTATCTTTTATTTGGTTAAAAAGAAAATGGTCGCATCGTCTATTTAAATCGTGGTCTAATTTCATGTTCAGCGATGGAATGGTAAAAGAAAGCCTTGCAAGCTCATTGTCTGAATTATGATTGCATTTTTTTAAACATAGCCGCATGCATACACATATCAACTAGTCTATTATTACAGGATTTAGCAGAGCCAATATTAATCATTAATGGACGAGTAAACGTTATGTCTGGCCTATCTTACCAAGCCAGCGCAAATCGCTACCGATACCAACAACAAATTCAAGCGCCACAAATTTCATTTAATGTATAAAGAATCTTCCATATGGATACCGAAAGCTATCGCTAAGATCAGCAAGAATTTCAAGAAACAAAAAAATATATACTATATTTCAAGCTCATTTCATGAGCATTATGCTAATGTTCGTTTCACCTCATTTTAGCAAAGAAGCCGCACAACCAACAAATATCTATCTATCCATCTATCTATCTATCGGACTCAATGCATTCATACTAAAACTTTGCACACAAACAACCACCATATTTACTTCCTGAAGTTTTCTTATGTTTTCCAACAAATTAAGATGTAGATTCATTCTTTGCCGTGTGTGCTTTCTTTCGATGAACCAATGAAGAAAGTAAGATAACGTTAGTCATTCGAGCAAAATGATGATCCGTTGTATATACCGCAAAGATCTTTTTTTTTGAAATCCAAAAGAAAACAATACTTGCCAAGATTCTTTGATAGCGTAATACTATGTTGTAGGTTTAGCTGTTGGTCATAATGTTACGTTGAGATAATTGAATTATTATTTAATATCCAAAAAGCAATAACAACAACAACAAGTTACAGTTGAATTACATGTTGCATTAGTGCGAAAAATAACGTATGTTGATGTTGCCCCGAAATCGTATAAACAATACTGACCGACAGATAGAATTGCTGAATAGCACCTGTGTAATGAAAGAACAGCTCTGCGTGCTTACCGTGTACAATATGTTTACATACACATATCACTGGCAATGGGCATACGTGAACTCTATGTGAGTTGTAACTTTCATGTTAAGTAATTTACAATGTCTTAACTATAGAGCGGAATTTCAATCACAGTTAATTTGCAATTAAGTCATTTTATGATGGGAAAGTTCAATACAAAATAATAATATTGGAGCTTTTATATATATATATATATATATATATATATATATATATATATATATATATATACAATATTTATTAAAAAACTTTAAATATTTCGTTCAATTATTTCTCTTTCTATTTCTGAATGGGATGTTAGATTATTTAATCGCGACATATTCATATTTCCTCAGGTAGGTAAAATTTCTGTGTGTAGAAAAATTGGCATTTCCTTGGAAAAATTAAATGTAGGAACGCTTTTCCTTGCAGAATTCTAATACTAGTGTGTCCATTTCAAATTTTCCTCTTTCCTCTTTCCTCCAGTTCCGTGCTCACACAACATCTCGTGAGCATTCATTCTCTTTGTCCTTAAGCACGGCACCGTCCGCACGGCCGCTCGCTTTCTGCCTTGGTACAAATGATGACTTACTCCAAGGGGTGGTTGGGCGAATTTTTCAACATTCCTGAAATTCCTATCATTCTTCGCATTCCAATCGCCCATACAAAACTGGCCATTCGAACAGGGTTCGAGAAGTTGATGGCAGTGAAATTCGCATCTGACCGCGTCCTGACCGAGTCACATGTCTCCAAGATGCTCTCAGCATGCTCTATTCTCTTCGCACTTAGGCGAAATGATATGCCGAGGATTTGGCACACTCTTCACTCTTAAGCTAGTCGCTAGAATGATGATCAGCTGCAAGAGAACGTGGATGCAGTGTGTGTATCTATCATCGTGCCACCACAAGGATGGTGGTAGAGATGGTCAGATGTTGAACCACTTTTCATCCTGAGCAGAAGAGCTCATTGCGCAGTAGTCAGTACGATACGTAGTCCTCATTCGGTAAGACGCTTTCCTTCGGCGCGCATGGCTGTTCTTTGTAACATCACTCTGCATATGGGAAATAGTGTGAAAGATCTTTTCATGATAAAACCATCGATGAATAATGCAGCGATCAGTATTAAGACAAAGTTTTTCTTCGCTTTTTATTTATTTTATGTTGTTCCAAGGAAGCTCAGGATGGCTCAGTAATTAAATAAAAAATATTTTCACACCAAGTTGATTGAAAAGTGACTCTTTTCGAATAGACGGTAATTCTATTTATTTGGATACATAATCAGTATTAATGCAAGTTTTTTAATGCAGTATTAATGCAAGTTTTTAGTGAATTATAGCCCATGACCTCTTACATGAGCAATTGGAGCTATACCTCAACTGTCCAAGGAATCATATATATATTGGATTTTAATATGCGATATAATTATGTACAAACACAAAAAAATTGAACTAAAATGCATGCTCACCAAATAGTTCTGCATCTCAAAAACTGATACGAAGAAAAGAAGAAGAAACTAACAGGCTTATGTTTTCAATAAGGCTAGATACTTTCATTTAAGTTCCAGTGCCTTAAATTGATTAAATATCGCTTTGAATATCGTAAATTTTTTTTTTAAAACATCGTCAAACAACTTTCAAAATCACTATTTGATAAGATTACCTGACACTAAATTTGGTTGGTTTTTCTATTTAAAATGCATAGCAACCGAAATTGGGGAATATGATAAAAGAGAGAGTGACTTTCTGTATGCATCTACATACATAAATAATCAAACTAATTTCATTAGTTTTTCCATCAATTCTGAATTTGGAAAATTTCTATCTATTGTCAATATATATATTTCACCGACAAGTATGTAGACTAGTATTTGCATTTCAATATTTAATCAGCTTTCACTGCTAAATATTTGCAAGATGACATAATGCTTTACATACCGTGTTAACAAAAACATCCACATAGTAATATAATGTTGATTCGAATTTATTGTCATTCAATATGTACAAAAACCAATCGGTAAATCTCTTTGACTCATAGCAGCATCTTTAACTTGATTGTATGCATGGAAAAAGGTCATGCATGCAAATATGTAGTATAGCATATCTACGAAGATCGTACACGGCGGCTACTTCATTCTGAATGTGTCCAAAAGATCTACCAACAGGTAGACAGAAACATACTACTGTCCGCGTTGACGAACAATTGGAACGAATAGATAGAGATTCCAGTGTGCCTTTCGGCTATCTATAAACTGGCTGGAAATATGCATGCCCTGTGGCGTATAAAATGTGAAAGTTATTACACATACTTACAGACATACCTACATACTTACCGAGGTAGATTGTATAGTGCCATTTAAACTTTTGATATTTAGTTTTCACATGAAGAAATTTTCAAAGTGGCCTCGTATTCTATACGAATGTGTGTTGTACTACAAGTTTTACCAACAAAACAAATCGCACGCTGTAATGACATTCGTATTAATTCATATTCAGCCCACATTGTCATTTGACCATGAACTATTATATTTTGCATCTGTGAATCTGGGTAATGCGTAAGTGCATGTTAAAGATAGTTTCGAAGCAAATCGTGGACTAGAGACACAAATAAAACGAAGATGAATTTTCTCAAACAAACCTTCCAATTAAATATATACCACAAAAATCAAATTGTTAGAATGTGGTTTTCAATAGAAATCGCGAAATCGACATTTCCATTGAAAATGTCTAAAAGATAAACTTCACTTCGAGTGGTTTTCATTGAACAATATAAAATTTATTGAAAATTTTAAAACTCAACGCAACATCGACTGCCAATGTTGGTGGTTTACAATTGCTTTCAGTTTAACACAAAATCATCGTACATTCAATTTCTATTTCACAAATGCTACGAAGCTCATTTAGTAATGACATCTTTTTTTCCTGCACACATCTACCTACATACATTTCAGATATAAACTTTCACAACGCTTATTGATGAAATAGGCATAGTTGTCGATTAATAGACATTTAGGGTTTCCAATCACGCTCGCAGTTGGCGACGATAACCCCGTCCAATATGTCTAAATCATGACAGACGTGTGGTGTTTTTTTTTCTAAATTCCACATGAGAAAATTGCTGAACAAACATTTATTCTGTATGCTTTGAGTATCATTTGATGTTGGACGGCACGGCAATATCTCATTAATTTGCGTGCAAATTAAAAATTCGAACTATGAAACATAGCCTTTGAGCTTTTCGGAAACCGAAAAGAAATTCAACGTGAATATCAATCATCACGTATGATGCTGCCGTTGGACATTATTCACATATCTGATATTCGTGCCAGTTAATTTTTATTGCATTTCAGTTTGACTTTTAAAAATGCGAAAAACAAATTTAAAAAATCATTTGAATCAACCAGTCAATAATAATATTATGGTAACATATGAGGAATTTATAATAATTCACCGAATCTCAACTATCCGGTTTGGAGCTATTCTCATCTATTATAGAAGCTTAAAGCAGAAATAACTGAAATTTTTGTCGCAACATTTAATAAAAAGCCAAATGATTCACCATCTTTAGTAGACATTATCTTTGGTTGCTTCGAAAACAAGTATCCATTTTTGGAATTGTTGATTTCTAAAGTATTTAATAGCGAAAGACGTATATTTGGTCAAAAACATTCGATACCACATTAATACATATGTATTTACATATTTTCCTTTGCAAAGAAAAACTCAATTTTAATGGGCAATCTTAAATGTTTGAAGTAAACTATAAGGTTCCGTTATCACCATATTTATTTTCGCTTGTAGCGTAATGCAATGCTGAAGCGTGAATATACAAGCTAGATATGTACATACATATATGTAGGAAGCGATGATCAAAACCTGCTGGTCTTGATAGTAGAATCCGCAAACGGAAAATATATATACTCCATCCAGTAACATATATGTTATGTATAAATATCAGGTATGTCTGCTTCATGTAGCAATGCATGACGTTACCGTATGTAACGTGAAACTTTCGGACCCACAGAAGAAGTGAAGTGACCTGTTGATTGCAACCTGTCGCGCGATATTCAAGAGGATAGTAGTAGCATTTTTATTATGGCAATCATTTCTTTTCTTATTGCCTGATCAAAAACTAGCATTTATTTTAGTTTAAATAGTTGAACCATACATTTACAGCAATCATATCCAAAGATAACCGAGGTCCGTACCTATATTTCTAAACTGAAGATGTAACACTAACCCGTTCACTTTGCCGCTCGCAAATACAGTTAGATCTAATACTTGCCAACTTACATACTTATGGAAATGCAACTTGCAACTTGTCTTCGAGACTAAGTGGTAATAGCAAGATCAAATGCGCTAGTAATTTCAGATGCTACTAAATCGATGTGCACAGCCGTAGCAAGGTAAAATGTAGATATAGTACTCGTATGTACAATGGGTATTCTGTCCGGGTCAGTGTTGGTCGCTGTTTTTTTTTTTGCAAAACCATGTTCCAAATAACTCGTATGGCTTGCGGATATCATACCATTGGTCAACCATGAGCATGCACTGAAAAAAAGACTCTTCTTGTCTGTCTTTTCAGCATGATCATGCAAAGACTTTTGCACACAATTTATGGAACATAGTTTCCGGAAAATGTGAACTTCTATATAAGTAGTTCCATGTGTTACGGAACTAAATTCAAACGAAAGTATTTTTTTTACTTTAAAAAATTATGGAAATTAGTACGAGATGAATTCCTATACGACTCTCATGATATGAAACTAAAGTATGAACGCAAAAATTCAAATTAAATCTATTGAGAAAAAAAATAGTTTAATCATTATATTCCGTATTACATTTGTAGATTGAATTTCAAAAGAAAGAACGGTTTGAAGATATTGTTCAGCAAACTTTATTAAATAGGTTTTTTACGGATTTGTTGAAAGCTAATCTTCTTAACTCTTATAGAGTTTTAGAGCATCTCAAGCAATAGCAAGTGAATAAATCAGATGTGAATTTTAAGTATGCAAATAAAAGCTTAAAAAATTATTTGATTATTTTTTAGACTAAGCACAAAAAACCAATTTTTTTCTTGAAGTGCATACTAATAGCTAGTGAAGTACGTAGGCGATTTTTTTAAAACTATTTTTGAAAAAATGGCGCTGTTTTGAAAAAAAATCGATTTTTGACAAAAAAAAATTAGCCGTAAATTGTTTATAAAATTAAAAATAAACAATTAATCAAAAAAAACCCTACGTACTTCACTAGCTATTAGTATGCATTTCAAGAAAATTTTTAGTTTTTTGTTCTAGGAGCGACCGTTCGAGAGAAAAGTTATTGGTAACTTTTTCCTGTGGCCGCCATGTTGGGAATAAAATATTTTTTTGTACCTTTTGACGTATACAATATACTACCATAAGCGGATTTGGTGTTTTTTTTAATTTATTTACTTACGAAAAATCATGAAAAAGGAGGTCTCTAGAGTAGTGTTACCCCTTAAGATACACAAAAATAAATACTTCTAAAATACTACGATAAAATAACGTGAAATCAATTGAAAGGCAAGTAAAGGGGAATAGTTGCTCAATCCTAATTTTATGATCCCTGCAGAAAAATCATTCCAAGATAAATTTATAACTTACTAGTCAGCACATGTCAGGATTTTATAACCGGAAAACCTTCATTTAAAAAAAAAATAACAAAACGACAATAGTCATTGTATGTAAAAACTTTTTTTGTTCTTTAAAAAAAATTAAAAATTCATCATTCATTTGTTGTATGCACAAAAATTTAAATAACAGAGAGGCGGCGGCACTGTCAAATTAAAAACATTTTTTTTTGTCTTCTTCTTAAGATTACATCAGAAATGTCACAGCTAACAAAGTGAAAAGTTGTCTGAAACTATTTCAGCTAAATTTTAACTTGTTATATATTTCATCGGAAACTTGTTATACCGCATATTATTATTTGGGACTATGCATATATATATATATATATATATATATATATATATATATATTTAACTTTTGAACGGCATACACTTTCTAACTAGTTTCGGTGGTTGTATTTTTTTTCCTTCCAAGGTGATGCACTTCTTAGATAACATGCAGCTATGTCTCTTATCTACACTAAACTCAACAGCATTTAAAAAAAAATATGCTGATATATTAATTTAAAATTTGTCGAAAAAATTTTATTCATCTGTTTTTGAAATTATGTATATGAAAAAAAGTTCTCGTTTGAGGCAATCTCAATGATTCATTTTTAAAGAATTTTTTAATTTCAAAATGTTGATGCTGAGATGAAAAACAGACACGCTTTCTATTCATCATAATGTTTAGATGAGCATGAACATACTTTGATTCCATGAAAGGTCCAAAATTAAATGCCAACTATTACAACGACAATAAAGCCTGATTAATAAAATGCCAAGAAAAATTCGATTTCATTATTTTTACGATGATCAATTTTAAGCTTGCATCGCATGGCGAATTCAAATGATTCCAACTGATTTCTAATTTGAATTTTGATATTTCAGTTGTGATCCAATGAATGTGTCGCGTACTCTTAAATAATCATCTTATGAAATCAATTATGTCACATTTATGAATAAAGCAACATTATTTGAAACGAGCAGGTCTAGGTGCCATAACACCCTTATATGATGATTAAAGCCTGAAAGAGTCAAAGCCATTAGAAAAGCATTTGCATGTGTACTGCAAATACGTAGTAAAATCGATTGATGTTGAAGCTCAATATATTTGGAGCTATCATATAAACTAATGGCACAATTTCTACATTTATTTGAGAATATTTACGAAAGTTATCTTTAGAAACGAGACCGAAAATTCGGTTAAACCGCCTCATAAGCCTCGTGTCCACAATTTTACCTTGCCTCTTATTTACTTAACCTTGATCTCAGCAAGTTGCTTAGTGAAATGCAAAATCCACAATTCAATGCTGATGAAATCTCGATATTAAAATATCAGCACATATAAAAATTGCCTTCAAACTGTCCAAAAAGTGGATCTGGGCGTACATGGCTCAAGATCAATGAGAAAAGAAGTATTATGGCTACTTGAGTATATAGTTATATGTATGTCAGTACGAATTTACACATAACTTTTCATTTCATCAACATTTGAATATATTGTGATGCTAGAAAGTGCAGAATGATCACTTTCATCACTACATCCGTCCAGAATATTTCTACAGTCGTGCTATAGTGAATACTGTTGCAAATTTATAGCGTGGGAACAAAAACAACTGTTGAAAATGTATTACAAAAAAAATTGCTGAGATGGATACGTACTTAAGTGAAGTCATGGCAACATCAAAAAAAAATCCATTGATTTTTAGACTCACCATTCCCACGAATGGCCAATAAAAAGACATCGATCCCCGCTTAACTTGCAATTCACCTTTATTTCACAGCATCGTAGAAAGATCATAGCTACAGTAAATGTGAATGAGTGAAAGAAAGGTCATGCAGCAAAGTGTACTTAATGTGGTGTACATTAAAACATAGTTTCAGGCATTCTTTCTCGTTTTTGTTTTCCTCTTCTTTGCTTACATATAATCGTTCGCAAATGTATTTTGCTATAGGGTCTTGGGATCGTATAGTCACTATGTTGGTCAATGGTTTTTTGAAATGATAAAAATAAAGATATATACAACAACTAATGCTGGCCTAAGGTATATTGGTAGAGGTAACCAACCAGTCTCTTATGTGGAAAGTTCGCTTAATGAAATTATTAAAGTTTCACTTTCGGTAGAGAAGGTATGAAAGTTGAAGAATCCTGAACATAAGTGTGAATTTTATACGATTAGGTACTCGTATGTTGCATGCACAATTTAATTCACGAAATTTAATCGATATTACAGATAATTGGTTAGCCAACTATTTATAGGAGAGGTGCATATTTCGAGAGAATAATATTTCTCGCCGATGAATGATAACTTGAAAGTTTCAATATATATATATATATATATATATATATATATATATATATATATATATATATATATATATTCTAGCTAAATGAATCTTGTATCTTGTGCATATTATATATTCTCTAGATAAATGTGTCTTATCAAATTCATGCATAAGATGCAAAAAACGAAACAAATTTAAGCATAAGATAGGAATTTGCCTGTATTCTATTTCAGAATATTAAATTTTCGTTTTTCAGAACATTTCTCCATCATTGTGTGATGACATTGGACAGTCCAATGAAAGAAACCTATCTACGACAGAAGATGCGGCACTAAAAATGGTAAACATTCTCAATAGAACATATCTTATGAATCGAGAGTCCAGATTAATATGCATACAGATTGTGGATGCATCAATTGACCTTTCAAAAACAAGAACGGTTTTCGTTGACCTCCTACAGAAGTATGTGCAATCATTGAGAAATGTTTTTATGGTCGTGTTTCGGATGAAAATATCTATCTATCTAATCGATCAGAATAAAAATATCTAAAGCCTCAAAGTATCATTTTGTTTATGTTTGGCTTTTACAACAAGTCTCTTCGAATATGCATGAACATCATGTTCCTATTTTACCTTACCAGAAGGCTTTCGCAATAGAAAACTCAAACGGAAAATGTTACAAGACGCGACTACTCTCCAGTCTATTCAGAAAAACTAGCATTCAATGCAGGGCTTACTGTCGATGCTATACATAATAAATGAATCTCTCCGTCAACCAACTTCTTTAATATTTTCTTCAGGCGCGAAAATATAAGAACAATCATTAAAATTTCTTTATTTTTCGAATATATTTGACGACGTTCTTTTAATTATTTTTATAATACTATAAGTCACTGATATAGTATCTATTTGTACAAATTTCGGAAACAAAATCGCTTCATAATTTGATCAAATCAAATGGTAATACCTACATACGTATGTTCCATACAAAATCGATACAACATGCAAGCAATAACAATGGCAATGAACTCATATATGTAGGTACGTTGTATGTTGCTTTACTGGATAAAAAAACACACATATATCTCTTGGTTGTTGTGGGAAATGCTGTTTCCTTAACAAAACCTTACTGTAGCCAAGATATAGTAGTTTCCCATTCGTTGCACAGTAGTTAGTTAAATGTTTTCTTTTTCTATTGTCTAAGATTTTATATCGTGTCGAAACTGTTAGATGCAGTGATAATATGTACGACGAGTCCATATGGAATCTAGGCTGAATTATAATATTAAGAGTGGAAAATTAATTGTCACAGACGAAAGTGAATATATATATATATATATATATATATATATATATATATATATATATATATATATATATATATATAACCCCTTGATATTTAAAACTGCATTCCAAAATAATTTGATTTCATATTTATTTCGATAAAAACTCAAACTTTTCTTAACCTATCTTTTAAAAAAAAATAACTTTAAAAAAATAAACGTCAAGAAGCTGATCCAAGACCATTATTTTTCAGCTTTTGTATGTTTAAAATTGTTAATTAACAAAAATAAAACTTTTGATATTCAATATTCGAGCAAAAATTTCATAATGTGAACCGATATATATATATATATATATATATATATATATATATATATATATATATATATATATATTTAAATTTTTAAATTAAATATCTAACAGTCTACCACAATAATGATAATAATACATGAAATGTCCGTTTATCTACGATTGTTTGTTTTTGGAGTGTTCATTTCATGTCATCTGTAATAGCACAATTGCTTCTTCTAAAAAATTGAGATTCATAAAGATTTTCAGATATTTTAGCTGATTGTAAACTAAATATTCGAGCGGATTGCACCAATTTTCATAGCGATTTTTCAATTGTTCACGGAATGGACTGAAATCTCGTGGTATCTACAGTTGTTTTAAGTCGGCCACAGTAAATAGTGCATTTTTATATTATTCGAATTGTGTCGATCAGACCTCACACGCAACTCATAAAAGAAGTGATTGACACAATGTTGGAATGAAGAGAATGTCAACATTTTTGAATTGTAAACTTCTTGAAGTCTAATATTGATTTGCCTATTTCATATAGATAAATTCGATCGACGATCTGGCTGCTCTCTAACCGTGGATTAGTCTATCTTGAACTTTAGTCAACCTCAGCAAAAATCATCAACAACCGCTATTATTAAAATTTATACAAATTATGAAGTCGAAGCCTTCAAACATTTAACATACCTGAGTTCTGTGCAAGTCCGGTTTTCATGCAAATGAATGCAATCCATAGAGATATGTGTAGTAACTTGAGAAGAAACGGTATTCGATTTTGTTCGCGAGGTTGCAACATGATGTCTTTGCCAATTGAACTTCCAGCAGAATGTTCTTGGGTTAGCTTAACAGCTTAATTAAAACTTAAAACTAGTATTAAGTTATCAGTTGTTTTCGTTGATTTTTTAAAAAACAAACTTCCCATCAAAATTTTCATTCACAATTTCGTAGACACTACATTACTTTGTGGTAATTTTTGGCACAAAATGGTGAGATATAATTTAACTTTTAAGAACTTGTCTGCACGACAGTAGCAATAGGTTCCTGCACGATTACTATTTCGCATTATCGTCGTTATGTGTTGTTTTTTATGTTACATAACTGCGAAAGGACTCTTCGATAATCCACCGAAATGTTCAGTTTATTAGTTCAACAGACACCAATATTATTTTGTCACAACTGATTCTGCATTAAAACCTTTTAAAATTCCTTTTTAAATATGTCGAATCCTTATTTCCTTTATTGCTGAGTAAATCCTTGAAACTATACGATAAATCGCTATTTACTTCGCCAACATTATCGCGATACGATCACAAGACAGAAAATGAACCACACCATCGACATTTCAGTATTAAGACTGAATAGACGGTGATCACTGAAGGTGTCTTAAACTCTATGGGAATAAAAATGCAAGAAAAATAAGACTTGGAATTCAAAAACAAGTCAGGTTGGTAACGTAGCTTTTGCTGGTCTTTCTGTTTTCGCTTTACTACGGTTCCACATTTACAGTCTCAAGACAACCTTCTCGTCATTGAGTATATCGACTGGATGGTTGAATGTAGCATGGCTTCAGTAGCTTAAAGATCTCTTAAGACAACTTCTTCATATGCTCCCCATTTCAATGGCGCGATGGGGAACAAAAACACGTTTTCCAATAGTACTGTATTTGACCAAGTCTGTCATTTTGCTGTCCACTATTTCACTTGCCAGCAAAGTCACCAATCAGTTATGTTACCAGGTGGCCAGTCTAAGACCCCCACCGTTATCAAATTGGCTTGGGTGGAATTTAAAGAGCATCGATGCTATTTTCCATTTAACGACATTATGCTCGTACCTATCTATACGTGAATCGTATCTGAATCAGTCAAGATGATTTTTCTACGAAATATTGGGTGATAGTAGATAAATCTAACATCCGAATACCATCGAAGATTTGCACAGTGTGCTGTTGTTGTTGCTTCTTCGTTGTTTTTTTCTTAAAAAAGTTTTCGTGGTCAGGCATGTCTAGCCCACAACCTGAGTAGACAACCGGATCTTATATATTTATCCAAAAGATGTGCAATCACATGCATCTGTTCCTCCATCATAAAGCATCCGCTTAGTTGATATTGATGGAAAGTATGCTTAAGAAGAAAGTTAAGAAAGTAAATGGATAACGTTGTCCAGAATTGTCTTTTAAAATTGACTCGAAACAAAATCGTTTTATGTTTTCAAATCGAAAGTTCTAATAACGACTATTTGAAGATTTATCTGATAAAATTCGGTATTGTTCGTTCCTTCGTTTCAAACAATATTGGAAGCAATCCTCTTTTGGATTTCGTTCAAAAATTCCATGCCACTTTCTTTAAAATGCGATATTTTTTCGTCCCTTTTCTTTAGTTTTGTTTAGCAGTTGATTTTAGAAACTTTAAATGAGTTGTTCATAAAAGTATATTTTCTTTCGTTAATTTTTGAGTCATTATTAATCACATAAAATGGGAAGAAAGTCTGGATGCATTCAACAAAAACTCTTGAATACCTCAAATTATATATGTATGTGCATATATATATATATATATATATATATATATATATATATATATATATATATATATAACAATTTTTCATTGGTATTTTAAGATTATATATATATATATATATATATATATATATATAATTCCTTCCTTTTCCTTGCAAAAATTAAAGTTAGGGACGCTTTTCCTTGCAAAAATCTAACACCAAATTCCATTTCAAGTTTTCCTCTTTGATATTGATCAGTTCCATGCTCACACAACATCTTCTATTCATTCTCTTT
>OZ012664.1:281577-428280 GCA_963942545.1 Oxycera nigricornis
GGATCAGTATTCATGATAGTCCTACAGCACCATAGATTTATTTAATCTGAATCGATCCTATTATTATTTCAGTCGTTCGTTACGACCAAAGCACTATTTAATTTAAAAAATTAGTAAAAATATCTATCAACAAACTGTTACGAATAACTGCAAGAGTTCATATAGGGAAAACGTGCCTATTTGGAGGCAATCTATGTCTTCCATATTTTTATTAACATTTGCAACAAACTTTTATGTGGAGAATGTTTCGAAAAAATCGATGATAGGGCGTTATATGGAATAACTTCCCCTAATCTATTTCCTAAAATTGTTCAGTGCTATTAGTTTAAATAATTTTATGAATTTAAAGATGTAAATGGAGAGCGAAGCCTACGTTGGAAGTGCTTTAAAAATAGTCGTCATAAAAATCTTTCAAGTTATATTTTTCCCGAAATTCGAAGATGAAATCTTTACATTTTCAAGAATTTTTCTATCCCCTTTCTGTCAATATTGTGTGAAAACTATACTGTTTTCGTTTTGATTGTGGCTCCTAATGGCATCAAATTTCATCTTCACAATTGCAACAGTCAACGAAAAATCGAGTCCATTTTCTTAGGTAAGTTAAGTTTAGGTTAAGAGCTAAGGCATAAAAAGTCCCACGTTTAGGCGTAATTTTGAACCCATATAAATTGAAAGAAACTATTTTTTCAATAAAATTACGAAATATTGTCTATCAAGTTCGTTTCCAATGCCAGAATACCTATTTCGGCGAAACCTGTGAAGGAAAAATTTCGAATACCCAAATTGCGATATACGATATATATATATATATATATATATATATATATATATATATATATATATATATATATATATATATATATGCTTTTAAATCGTTATCCTTCATGAGTTTTTAAAATTAAAAAATGCTTATTATTGTTATTATTATCCTTGACACGCTTTGTGGAAACAGAAAAATTTAAATTTATAGAACGCGTCCTTTTGCTTAGCCCAGTAGGATTGGTCTACCAGGGAACAGAACAGTTCATTGATTGATAATAAAATAATAATTAGCAACGAATGACACACGTTATTGGTGTCTGTACTATTTTATTTTTATCAAATTATAATTCTGATAAAATCGTCACCATCAAAGGGCTGTTTAATTGTCCACTTTCTATCAAAGTACAATAAAACAAATTTAGAATTCCTTATGAAAATTAGGTTGATCATTATGTTTTCAAGGCAATACGCGTATCAATGAACTCAATTACACAATGTCATTTGAGATCTTTCTATCTATCCACTGTTTACGATTATATATATTGTCGTTGGAATACTTGTTAGCTCTGTATGTGACTGACATACATATTTATCAAAACTGAAAACGCATGTACATCTTACTGTTTGAACGCGAGGAATGCACCGTTCTATATTGAAGACGATTGAGGGCACGATTCTGGGACATTAACGAAACTGCTTACTAATCGCAGTATAGTTGCACTACTATCAACATCATCCACGTCCGTGATTTGTGTCTCGACAGTAAATATAATGAAATCAAATTATGTTGGATATATTGTATAAACGTTCAATAAATTAATTGAGCTCATAGTGTGAGATGCATTTGAATTACATATATATATATATATATATATATATATATATATATATATATATATATATATATATATATATATATATGTTACCTATTCGTTGAATATTTCAATGGTTTTAAATGAATACGAACGTAGCGTCGATATTTTGTTTTACAGTTTTCTACTTTATTGAAGTATAATTTTTTTTGGATGCAATAGGTGAAATCCAGTCCAGTAAAAAGTTTTATTGGTAAAAATAACCACATATTCTCTTTTTTTGGCTTATGTGTGTTTTTTTAAAGTCGTGATCACTTCTACTCAAATAATTGATAAGAAAAAAAAATCCACAATCGGATCAGTTATTTCTTCTTATCCAAACGATTCTCATTCTATCACAAGTTCAAGCAGTTAATTTTGGAGATCGTATAAGGAAATATTTATGGTTAATGACGAAATATATTACTGAACCAAGGATTTTTCGAAGAACCTGATAAGAATCGATAAATACATTTTTTTTAAATGTGAAAAAAACGAACTGTTCAACTTGGATACTATTATGTTCATATTAATTATATATTTTTTTATGTCAGTAAATGACTACTACTAATCAATCTTCCGGATGCTCAAATATAATTAAAAGTACATATCCAATTTTGGTGAAATGCAAGAATAAAATTACCAAAAAAAACAAACGACATTCCCATTGAACGAGATTCATCCTAACAAAATAAACGTCCCGTTTTTTCTTCACTTCGAGCGAAAATTTTCATAAATTGCCATACAATTCAGGAATGTTTCCCGTGATATCGTACAATTAAATGTTTTCCAATATCCTATACGGAATCGACACAAATTGTTTGCAATCTCCTACCAAAAAATTAAATAAGCCTAAATCATGAGTTATTCGTTGCCTAAAGTGAAAGTGTTTGATAAAAAGAAATGTGGAAAATGAATGATCGTTAATTGAAAGAAAAGATCAAATAAGATATCTTTCACACATTCAAAGGTTCCGGCGCGAGTCAAGTCTTAATATCACTTTAGATACGCGCCATACTATGTCACCTGATCACCATGCCTTTTACTGTCCAATGCCAGTCCCACATCCATTTAGAAATTTGCTCTTGTGCTTCGATAGCAAAACATGTTGACGTAAAGGCCTAACGTAATCGAGTGAAATGGTTACAGGTGGAGGCGATAGGTGCTTGCCTTCTTGAAGAAAGCGTATGTTGGGTGTTTTTTTACATGATAGTGGCATTAATATGTTGGGACCACCTTTGTTTAGTGTTTTCTCCGGAATGCCTAAATCATTTTAATAGCCAAATATGAAATGGCTAACAACTTATGATGAGTTAACGAATTTTTCCAAAATACCATCTATTTTATACTGGGCAACGAACACGTCAGGACTTTAAAAGAAAAAAAAACCTAAAACTCTTCTCAAAATTTTTAAACACACTCTGCGCAGATATATTCTGTTTTGTGAAAAAAATGCCGCGCATACAAATACACATGACCTTTGAAATTTTGATTGTAATCTTATTCTTCACCCAACTCTCAAACGAATTGTTATGACCATTTTTTCGTGGTCAACAATAAGAGATTAAACAGTTTGGAAAATAAACTTCAAGATTGATCCTCATTATCTCTTTGACTGGGCAACATCTTGGCATACAACATTTATTAAAAACCTTTAAATATTTCGTCCAACTATCTCTGTTTCAATTTCGAAATGGTATGTTAGATTATTTGATAGCGACATATTTTCTCAGGTAGGTAAAATTCCTGTGTGCAGAAAATTCCCTTTTCCTTGAAAAAATTAAATGTACGAGCGCTCTTCCTTGCAGAAATCTAATACTAAATTCCATTTCAAGTTTTCCTCTTTGATATTGATCAGCTCCATGCTCACACAATATCTTCCAAGCATTCATTCTCTTTGTCCTTAAGCACGGCACCGTCCGCACCACAGTATATGTAAGACCCAGTATGCAATCGAGCTGTTAGAATCCAAAAAGAAATTGGGATTTAAGAGAGATTTAAGAGATAATTAAGAGAGAATCATGTGATTTCTATGCGAAACAGAAAATCAAATACGTGTGCTAGACAGAGTAGAGCATATGATTATGTCCCGTAGAACCGCGGGCCGTACTTGATAGTGGTCCGCACCACAGTATAGGTAGACCCAGTATGTAATGTTTCATATAAAGGCGCACTATCAAGTACGGCCCGCGGTTCTACGGGACATAATCATATGCTCTACTCTGTCTAGCACACGTATTTGATTTTCTGTTTCACATAGAAATCACATGATTCTCTCTTAATTATCTCTTAAATCTCTCTTAAATCCCAATTTCTTTTTGGATTCTAACAGCTCGATTGCATACTGGGTCTTACATATACTGTGGTCCGCACGGCCGCTCGCTCTCTGCCTTGGTACAAATGATGACTTACTCCAAGGGGTGGTTGGGCAAATTTTTCAACATTCCTGAAATTCCTAGCATTCTTCGCATTCCAATCGCCCTTACAAAACTGGCCATTCGAACAGGGTTCGATAAGTTGATGACAGCGAAATTCGCATCTGACCGCGTCCTGACCGAGTCACATGTCTCTAGGATGCTCTCAGCATGCTCTATACTCTTCGCACTTAGGCGAAATGATATGCCGCGGATTTGGCACACTCTTCACTCTTATGCCATGACGTTGATCTGTTCCTGGGAACGGTGGCAGGGACGGCGGCGTGTGCTATTGAACCAATGTCCGTCTCGAACAGAAGAGCTCTTTGCGCAGCGGTCAGTATGAGACGTAATCTTCATGCGGTAAGATGCTTTTATTCGGCGCGCATGGCTGCTTTTTGTAACACCACTCTGCATATGAGGAAAATTGTGCAAGATATTTTCATGATAGAACCATCGGTGAATACAGCAGGGAATGAAATATTTGGATCAGTATTCATGGATAGTTTTAAAACACCTTATATTTATTTAATGTATCGCTAGGAACTACAGGTTGGCTCAGTAATTAAATTTCACAAGTTGCCATTATTATTTCAGTCCTTCGTTACGACCAAATTTTATTATATTTATTTATAACCAACCTTCAAACAGATGAAATCAATTATTTCTTTATTTTTGTTAATCACCGCATTGCAGAGAAAGTCAGATATTCCCCGAAATACGCTGGACAGATAGTTTAGTGTTAAAACTTCTTCTGATGAAGTTTCATTTATTGAAATAGTCATAACAGATAAACAGTTCATTCAAAATGTTGCCTAATTTTGAATTTTCAAGCGCTATCTGGACGTAGAGTGCATCAAACATCTGTTGATTGTGCCAGCCCTGCGTAGGTTGAAAGAAATTAGGTATACATACATACATGTATAGATTTTGTAGTGGGATTTTGACAATAGAAATGTACTAAGCAAATTTGTGTCAGATATTCTCTTCGTGTAAACTGGGTGAAATGTCTGTCCCAAATAGTGAAGTTTAAATTGTATCTTTAACATGAAACAGATATTTGAATTGATCAAACAGTCATTTGAATTGGATAAAACAATTGGCAAACTTTGAATGTTAATTATTACAATCAGAATCTTTGCTGTTCATGGAAAAATCAAAACAATCCAGTGAGGTGGAACCCCGTAAGAGGTGGACGACAGTTCAATAATTTCTCTTTCCGACTGAGTTGATATGCTTCGATGGCAGTGGAGGTAAAAGCAGACTAGATGAATATAGTATGAGACCTACATTTTAATCATTTCGACTGTTTTCCATTCTGAATATTTAAAGATCACTTCTCATATGTACGGTCGAACATTATTTCGCTCCTTGAAGTCGAAGTTGTGGATACGGTGCTTTCGGTATGTTCGATTGATTCGTTTAGTTCGCATGCGTGACGTTTCGCGAGTTCACTTGTGATTAAATCGATATAAACTTTGTTTATAAGAAAAAAATAGTTGCATTGCAGTTAAAATGAAGGGATTGTTTTCCCAGGTGAGTTGTTTGTGTAAGACTTTCGTCCGGTAAGTAATTGTGCACGTTGTAAACGTAACACAAGACCACAAGACCGTTTGTTCTGTGTTAAGATACCAAATTGCGGGAGTAAACATTAAAGAAAATCTACAATCGAACAAGATACAGTACTGGGCTATGCTTCATGCACTTATCTATGGTACTTTTTGCTGATCCATTCAGTAGTTGTCGGAAACATTTTGCCACGCCAACTTATCATAGAACTCCTTCAGTGCGGTGATGGAAACGATCCATTAAAACTATCCTTCCAATCCTTCATCTGTGCAATAAATATTTGATTTATCATTTGCAGTACTATATCGAAAGCCACATCCTTATGCCTATATGTTTAGCGTAAAGCAGGAAGTGAGAGTTAGCCGTATGCCTATAGACGAACGTTAATCAGAGCATGGGTGCAACAATGGGTAAAAACGGAGGAAATTTGTTGGATTCACTTCCGTCTACTCAGGTATATATATCATAGAGATATTGCTTGAATTTCAGGACATTAAAATTGATTGTACATTTTCGAATGCTTTACACGATTCCAGGGTACATTGCATGTTGTCATGCTTGGGTTAGACTCTGCTGGGAAGACAACAGCATTATATCGGTTGAAATTCGATCAGTATTTAAATACGGTACCAACGATAGGCTTCAATTGTGAAAAGGCAGGTTTGAATATTCCAATGAAATTGTTTATATACTTATGTTCTTCCTTCCCTTTTCCGATGTACATATTTTAATCCATACTCGTTCCATCAATGTGTTGCATTGTTTGACCCTTGTGTCTGTAGCTAATATTTTTTGCATGGTCAATTGCAAATGAAATGTATGCAGATATAGACACAAGGACTGAATATATATTTCTGTGAACTTACTACATGTAGAAATTTTAGGTTCGAGGTGCTGTCGGCAAAGCAAAAGGTGTTCAATTTTTAGTCTGGGATGTTGGTGGTCAGGAGAAATTACGACCTTTGTGGCGTAGTTATACAAGGTATAGCAAATTTGTGTACTTTCCAGTAATCAGTAAGATTCCGTTCATATTGCATACTGTTCTGTAGTGAAAATCCATCAAGTTGTGTGTATTATTTTCCTTAAAAATTTTGCTTAGTTCTATAATATCTATAAAACTAAGACGACGACACCATCCAAGCAGGTTTCTGTCTTATTTTTAAGGTGTACCGACGGTATTGTGTTCGTTGTTGATTCAGTGGACGTAGAGAGAATGGAAGAAGCGAAAATGGAGCTAATGCGCACAGCCAAATGTCCAGATAATCAAGTAAGCTTAATTATGGTTGGGTCAAGCTTACAAATAACATGTTTATGACGATTCTCAGTGAAATTTTTATTTAAATACTAATTTCTTCGGTGCAAGGATCTAACATCTTCAAAGAAATTTTGTGCGTTATGTCTGAAACTCTTTTTTTTTCAAATTATATCTGTACTGTGTGTTTGGGTTCAAGCTTTTCTAGAAAATCACATAGACGCTTATATATGATCATTTCCGAGCTGCTCATATATTTTCTAGGGTGTTCCAGTTCTTATATTGGCGAACAAACAAGATTTACCTGGTGCTCGCGAACCAAAAGAACTGGAAAAGTTTTTAAGCTTGCACGAACTATCACCCATACATGCATTAACATCATGTTCGGGTGCATCATTAGAATCATCTCTACCGACTAGTTCGCCGCAACAAAGCTCAACAACAATTAGTAATGCAGATTCGCACACAAATAAAGATGATAGTGGCAAACAATCGTCGAATAATTCAAACGCAGCAATTACATCAATTTTAAGCACAACAGCCTCGACAACAAACAGCAATTTAACATCGTCATCATATCAAAACTATAAAGGTTGGCACATTCAGCCGGCTTGTGCTATTACAGGCGAAGGACTGCAAGAAGGATTAGAGGCTCTCTATGAAATGATTGTAAAAAAACGTAAACTAAATAAAATAACCAAGAAAAAACGATAAACCTCACCCAGCATAATAGACTAGGGGCCGATAGATTTCAGTGCATACTTGTATATAAAAGAAATTGAAATTCGCAGCAGCGTTGACACCGTTTGTCTTAATTTTTCACCATCCATCACGGACAGTGGAGTTCCATAATGATGCCAGGAATCTCGAGACCTGAGACCTTACTGGTCAGTCCAAATACAAAGATTTTTTCGCTTGTACTTACGCGTCTGAGAGATACCGAATAAAGCTTTTAATTTAATGCTGTCGATCCTAAGCTGGTCTGGAAATTAAATAACAAGGCTGAAATCATGATGCAACCAATCGAATCAGTGTCCAATTTCAATAGAATGCTAGGATGGCAAAATGGTTAAAGTATCTCCGGTGTGTTTTATACAAAAAAAGACCGCAAAGTGTATCGTGTCAAGGCATGATCAGTAAAATTGAGCCTTTTATCTTCAGGATAGATATATTCGATGGTGGCTTTTTTCGATTTCGACACATGATGGTGAAGACTGGCTAATCACTGTCGATTCAATTATTTCGGTCCGAACCTATAGAGGATTAGATGATGTTCATTCTAAGGGTCATACAGCGCCGCTTACTTCGCCCTTAATTAGATGAGACTGATATTTTGTATAGTTACTATGTACTACGAAACGATTTTACAAATTAAATAAAACAAAAATTGACATCCTGTTACTCATTTACCATTGAATTGCGAATGCTACGTGCATTCTATATGAGAGCACATTACTTATGCTGATAAGAAATAGTTTAGCTACATTTTATTTTGCTGTAATCGGATAAGTTAGTAATGTAAGATTTGTTGTAATGAAATCTGTTATTCGTTGTAGTTTTTTTGTGTTATTCTAACGAATTTATATCGATGATTATTCCTTAATGACTTTTTGGTCGTATATTATGAAAATGTCGAATTTCTCATTGAATTATTTTATGATTTTTTTTAACAATTACGAAAAATTTGTTGCATATCATAGCACAAAAAATCACATTTTCACCGTATATGTTTCTAACCTTGTTATGGTTTTTTTTTAAAAAAGAAACTTTGAAATTAAAATCTTTTATGAAGTCGACTATGCGATTTTAATTAATAGTGACGTACGAGTATTGAATTTTGTTGAAAGCCCCCAACAATTGATGGTTGTAAAGCGAACGATCTGTTATCCTTTTAACCCTCTCTTCAGTGGACATCTTTTTCAGGTATCATGAGTGTTGGTTTATGATATAATCTCCGAAATTCAGTTCAATTTCTGTAGCTGCTGTTTTTTCATACTATATATATTCAATATTTCCAAAAGAAAACTATTACATTCCTTTTGTTTATAGACATAGAAATATATTGAATAACATAGCTGCGTCACTTTTTTCATTTTGGCTTTAAAAGTGAGATGAAAAATAAATCAAACAAATAGTTTCGAAGCTGTATTAATATTATTTTTAAATTTCATAAAAATATACAATCGTTTATACATTCTTATGTAACATTTCTATTTAAACAACCTCTGCCAGAAATCCTTCCATGTCTTCAGTAACGATAGCGTCAATATTGTAGGCGGATGCATGCAATATTATCGAAAAAAATGATGCACCTGTATATATAATAATGAATAGAAATGTATCATTGTTTAGACTACAATAGAGGATTTTAGATCCAAATTTATTTTTGTTTGAGATTGAAGTTAAATCGTTTAGCTGCACTCTTGAGCCAAATTGTCTTGGGTTTTTTGATGATTTAAATAAAACACGTCAACATTAAATTCAATAATATTGACTGATTGTTACCTAAAGTCCAAAATAATGCTGCTCCAGCACCTACTATATAAAGGATAGGTGCTGACATACAATTAATGATAAGACATTGTTGCGAAGTGTTTAACGATCTACCAAAAATGGTAAATGGACTATTTATTTGTTTGACTTGATAGCAAGCGTAGAATACACCAGCCAACACAAAAAGTATCAAAGGTGATGATATCCTGAAATGAAGGAAAAAAAACAAATAAAAAATTATTTTGATCGTCTGTTCAAGCAACTAGATACATATATGAAATTCTACTTACAAACAATATGCCATCAATATCAAAAATACACAAATGTAATTGCTCTGAAAGTAGCTGAGATTCCTTGTGATGCGGCTAGTTAGACGTTGCATACTTGACGGTTTCTTAAAATTATTAATATTAAAGAATTCCGATATGGGTCGAAGATTCTCTCGGGTTTTTTTCCATATCTGACCAATTGATAGTGGTAGCTTTGAAGTGAAGTGTGAAAATCTGGGGAAAAATCTCTTTTAATCAATTGACTGCATCAATTCAATTCTAATTGTTATTATTTTTCTACAAGTCGTTACTGTCGTTTGAGAAACGAAACACGTCACGATCAATCTTCACCATTTGTACAAACATTGAATAGTTGATTTCGAAGAACATTCATTGTTTGAAAAAATTGCCACGCAATATTAATTGTTATATATTTGCATTCATATAATATTGTTAATCTAAATTTATCTGGGGCTAACAACAATTCGGTGAAACATTGCTAAAAATCCGTGCACTCTTTGTTGGTGCCGATTGTTACATATCGTAAGTTTTGTCCTGTAACTAACAACACTTACTTAAATTTCGTATTTCGTTCTGGATCGATATCATGTCCACTTGAACCAGGAACTTGGATATTTCCGCTTATTTCTTCATTCACATCCATTCGAGTTGAATTTTGAAGCTAGGCCCGAACAAATCACTATAGGCAACATATACGTTCTGTCGCTAAACAATGTATGGATGACATGTCATCGAACAGAACAGTTAAGGTAAGCGCAAACTACTCCCGGAGTTGTAGAGCAACGCAAGTCACTTTTGCCAGATTCGCATGCGCAAACTTTAGTTGCAACCAAATAAAATTTATGAATTTTATTGCTACACACCCATAGTATCATAAAATGTCACGTGTCGTTACACATGATACTTCCACGAAAGTTCGTGTCCTTTTCCCAGTAACAATACGTGATTTTTCCGTATTAAATTTCTTTAATCGATTTTTCACTGCGTTGCTACCCGGCACAGTTTGCACTAAGCTTAAAATGTCGCCATGACTACCTGACATTTCTGACAAACAACCAAAAATTCACACTATCTTGGACTTCAATAAAGTCATCTTAGCTTCGTGTACGAAATAAGTCTTCGATACGTATCAAAACTGTTAAAATATTTCAACAATTTATTCTATAACTTCGATGAAATTTAATTCTATCGTCGATAGCTATCCCTATCGTTATTCAGCAATAACCAGGACAAATGCTTCCGAATTTTCACTTATGAACATTAGAAACTTGCATGCAGTGTAGATTTCACTAAACAGTTAATTGTTCTTGACTTATGGGCATCACTTGACACCATTGACAGCTCTCTCTCGCTCTCGTGCTCTCTCTCTCTCTTTAAACATTCCTTGGATTTGTAACGCCTCTTTTCCTTAAGTTGGCTCCAGACTAAAATGTCTTCGGCAAACTATGAAACTTTATCAATGGTTCAATAGCTCGACATAGAATGTACAGTTTGTCAAGGCCACACATTATCATATTTTCGCAAACGCGTAATAAAATAAGGATTCATGGTCAGGTTTTCATATAAATAGACCAGAGTTGCGGTTGTTGCCGGCAGGCGAACTCAGTTCAACGCGTTATTTCGTAGACCATTGTCTCCCATCAGAATGTCAAGGTTATGCTGCCGGGCTATTCGTTTATGACCTTTACCCAAGCGATTACGATTGGGAAGAAAATACACTGCTCTTCACATTTTGAGCCCAAGCACACATCCTCAACATTTCTAAAATTTACACCAAGCGTGGGATCTACGTAGATGCTGAGGTGTGCTATTATTAAGGTGAAAAACATTGTAGGTAAATCTCAAAATTTATCGCCTAAGAACAAACACCTCATAATGTTTGGCTGGGTCTTACCCAAACTGTCCACCAACCAAACTCAAACGCAAGGTTCGTCGAAGATCGTTTTGTGTGGGTGTCTCTTTATAAGGTGAAGCGAAACAGATGACCTACCTGTCTACTGTCATTCAATTTGAAACCCGAATGAAAACAAGGCTAGCTTACGGATAAAATTTGCATACAGGATTGTTGATTATATCGTCGTGTATATAGTGTAAGTGCGTAAGGCCGGTACGGATTTAAGTATATTTACCAAATTATTCAGTGCATCCGTCAAAGGAATGAATTGAGTGACGTTGCTGTGCAATTTCAGTTTCATCGAAAACAGATGAAAAGTGTTACAATCCAGTCATTTTTTTCGATGTTTCTAATCCACATCGGAAAATAATATTATTTTGTGGAATTCGCATATATAGCTAATTTGGAATATCAATTCGGGAGGGATTTCGAAACGATAATTTTTATCCATCTGACAATTGGGGGGAGTCATGCCGACACATCAATCGCACTAATCGATTTCCCGAAAATTGTATCAACCGCAGTCGTATTAGTTATGGATTTAGTTGACATCGACAAGGTACTCGATGATTTGGAGTTGGATGAAGACGAAAACAAAAGTCCGGGCAACGTAAAAAGCTCGCAAGGAGCTGCCAGTGCTTCAGCCAAGTCGCAACATCAAAACTCAACACAGAATAATGCTTCGTATCCTGTAAACTCGCAGACGGAAGCGAACAATAATGAGAAACCCTCCAAGTCGAAAAGTTTCGTCAATATTACCAATGTTTTCAGTAGTCTTCAGGAATACGTGAATGTTGATATTGACCATATCATCCGTGCCGCTGATCCAATAGATCGACCCGAATGTTCGGAGAGGGTGCAAGAAGCAGTGGAAGCTGGCCACATACGGACGTTAGAAGATCAATCCAGGGACGTGAACGATGACGAAGAAGAATGTACTGAGTGTTATCCGGACGATGGGAATGGCGGAGGGATGACATCAGCCAGCTCAATCACGACATCTTCTCCGTCCTCTTTTTCCTCAGGTCCATCGCCTGGGTCATCTAGCGATTCATCTGAAATATACACATCCGACGATAAGCTGAGCAATGTTTCTAAAACAAGAGATGATTATAATGAGGGCGAATCGCACAACCAACCCTCGAAGAATTCCAAAAAGTCAGCAGTGGACAGTGATTTGATTCTAGAGTCGAAGGAGCGCTGCAATGAGATGGACTGCAACAATGAAGGCGAGACATTCGCGACCTCTCGCCGTCAGCAATCCAGTATAAGGAATGGAGAAGAAAATAGTCTTGAGCTTGGTCTTTCTTCTGTGTCATCCTGTTTATACAATGAGAACACATCGTCGTCTTTCCCGGGACTAAGCAATGATTTATATAAACTAGATGCGTTGAGCTCTATTCCTTCA
The DNA here is from genome assembly GCA_963942545.1 of Oxycera nigricornis. Taxonomy (NCBI): domain Eukaryota; kingdom Metazoa; phylum Arthropoda; class Insecta; order Diptera; family Stratiomyidae; genus Oxycera; species Oxycera nigricornis. The sequence goes on from OZ012664.1 coordinate 294,511, forward strand.
TCAACTCCCAAAGACAGTGATGGGTCGTTGCCAGACGAAGCTGAGGGAGATCTTCGAGAAAATACCAACAACAATGACCATGTTACTGCAATTAATACCGCTGAACAGGAGAAAGAGACTACCGATCCGATGAAAACAGAAACGATTGAGAATGCTCCAGGTCAAATTGATCGTGAAGTGGAACGACCGATTGTTGTTGGCTTCGGGTCGACAATGGATGAAATATCAGACACCGAGCTCGATAGTATCCTGCAAGAAATTGATAGTGATTTGCAAGTCTTTCAGAAAATGAAATCACCCGATTCAAAATCTGAATCTAAAATAGAAGTTCCAGTGTCTGGAGACTGTGACGAAGTGACCGATGTGGCTGAGATTGCACACCCGGGCAATGATCCGTCAGACATCGTGGAAGCCAAATCGGCTCAGGACGAAAAAATTGAAGCTGAATCGGACATCGAGGGAAGTCACGATTATATTGCAAACGTCGACAACTTTTCACAAGCTTCTACAGTTGAGTTTGCAGATATACGCGTACAGACTGATTTTGATCATGAACCGATGGCCGGTGAACTCAGCAGTAATGCGCTACCGACTGAGCCCACGACTAACTATGAAAGCAATGCCATGAAGTCGAATATTGATCAAGCCTGCAACTCTATTGGATCTACGCCTAAACTTGGTCAGCAACGTCCAAACTCGTTAGATATTCCAGTACAATCGGTAAATGTAAACTCCACAGCAGGACAAACACCACCAGCATCTGGTGTAGACGAAGAAAGCAATGCCATTTCCAATTCGAGCTCGGACGATTTATCACCACAAATATATAGTCAAGAAGTGGAGGGTGTCACGGCTGCCACAGTCAATCAAGCTGCACCAGGTTTATCAGGCGATTCTAAGCTAGGGAAGGTTCCACCTTTTTGGATACCTGATAGCGAAGCTCCTGTTTGTATGCAGTGTCAAGTAAAATTCTCGCTGATAAAACGACGACATCATTGCCGGGCTTGCGGATTGGTTCTTTGCTCGACATGTTGCTCGCAAAAGGCCAAGTTGGAATTTTTCGGGGATGTGGAAGTCAGAGTTTGCGTGCAGTGCCACTTCATTTTACGCGAGAGATTGATGGTGTCGAATGAAATGAATCGTACAGGAAGCGCAGTAAATGGTTCCAGTGTAGTGAACCGATCGCCAAATCCAAACAACCCAATGGAATACTGTTCAATGATTCCTCCACATCAACAGGTCACTGGCGCAGTGGCAGCCACAAATCCTATATCTGTGATGGTTCCTGTCGGCGTTCTTAAACGGGAAGGCGTACCGCCGAAAAATAATCGTAAAGACAAAAATGTGATATTTAGTGATGGTATTCGGCCAGGATGTGATCTAGCCGAATTAGATGAGAACTGGGAAGACAAGGGCGAGAGTTCAATGAACAATCGTAAATCAGGAAGCAACGGTAGAAAATCTCAGGCTCAATCAGGTGAGAAGCGAATTTTATGATTGATGCAAAATACAAAGAATTTCGTTCTCTTGATAGGGTTGAGTTCGCCACCCTATCATGGGAGCAACAGTTCTCGGTCCACGCCAAGCGCCTCTAAATTCCAAGAATCTGATTCATTCATCCCAGAGGCGGCAAACGGTTTGCCCCCAATATACACTAGAAATTTAACAGAAAGTGAGTTGACAGAGGTCGTAAATAATGCAAATCTTATATCCAGGCTGAAATCGGAGACACTTCAATTTGCTTTGCAGAGGAATTTATATGTTTATGTTAAAATTGTCACATGTAAGTAAATATTTTAGGTATGGAACAATATGCATATAACAATTTCCATCTGTCCACGTACAGTAAAATGTTGTGTAAACAAAACGGTTATAAATTTTACGACGCGAGGCATGCACCATGTCGGTCAAGATGAAATCATAATATTGCTGGAGTACAGCGAGGCGGCTGAGAAGGAACAAGAAGGACTCCCCAAGGATATTTTCATTCATTTAAATCAAATTTACTGTCAAGCCTACAAAGGGCGAACGGTCAATGAGCTAGGATTTACTGTGCCAAGCTCACAAACATTTTTGGGATCACGGGGCCATGGTGGTTTCCTTTATATACGTCCAACGTTTCAGTGTCTTCATGAATTGCAAATACCCGATGCTCCTTTCCTCATAGGCATACTCATTAATCGTTGGGAGGTACCCTGGGCAAGAATATTCCCGTTGCGTCTTATGCTGAGGCTTGGGGCGCAATATCGATACTACCCATGTCCGCATGTGTCGGTACCATTTCGAGAGCCTGTCTATGGTGATATAGCACAAACCATTATCAATTTTTTGGCGGTAAGTCCTGTCCGATGCATGCATAAGTGTCAATAGTTACACATGCAATCGATTCTAGGATTTTAGAAATTATTCATACACATTGGCCACCATACGTGGAATGTACATTTATATGGAAGATCGAAAAACTAGCGTGCTAATACCACAAAATCGACATGATCAGGTATTGAAGGCGCTCAACAACTCAAGCGATCATATATTGGCGTTCGGAGCGAATCTATCGAAAAAGGCTGATGGTCATTTAGTGTGCATACAAAACATGGAATCTAACTGCTCTGAATCGCACACATATTCAACGCAAGCCATCAATATTCAAGGACAACCTACAAAAGGTATGGAAAATCTTATAACCTGATTGTTAACCTTTTATTGGCTAACTTTTGTAACAAACAACTCTAGTTACTGGTGCTAGTTTCCTGGTACTGAACGGTGCCTTGAAGTCGACCAGTGGCCTGCAGGGAAAATGCAGCATTGTAGAAGATGGCCTTATGGTGCAAATATTACCTGCTAAAATGTCCTTAATACGAACTGCGTTACAGAATAAACAAGACGTTGAAATTGTTTGCGGTCCTGTGGATGCTGACGAAACACAAACCGAAACGGTTAATCTCAGATGGACCGAAGACGATACCGAATTCAATATTGAGTACACACATATTACCTCGTCAATTTATAATGAATATTTTATCAAGATCGTTTATTTGAATAGCGTTAAATCGCCGATCGATGGGAAAAAGATGGATGGTATTCCCAGTATCCGTGTGCATTCCGGACTGAATTATTCGAATGCAAGTCATATGATTCGTTGGACTGAAGTATTCATGATACAAGTGATTTGAATATACAGAAAAAAATACTTAATATAATCTCAAATTATCTACAATATATTTCAGAATGAATCGTCGACGCCCAACAAAGAAGCATTCGATGTACAAAAAGTATCTGAACAAATTGCTGAAAGCGCCTCCACTGCATTAGTTTCCTTTTTGGATCTATTAGCAGCTTGCGGATGCATTAAAATTGGATTGCGTGTAACGCTGCATCGTGATAATGTATGCATATACATATACATATATATATATATATATATATATATATATATATATATATATATATATAATATCCAATAAAAAGCCGACTATATTTTATTTATATTTTTGTAAATAGGTTTGTTACGAAACTGGCTCGTTAAATGCAAAATTGGCACCGCTGTATATGAATGCACTAGACAATGAATTGATTCCAACACTTCATTCGCAAACAACCAATTTGCATGGCATCAACAAGCCAATCATCTTAGAGCTGATTTTTTATATACTGGATAAATAATATATATAAATGTTTTATTTTATTGTTCTTTTTTCTTTAACTTAATTTCCTGTATAATCGAATCCAATTGTGTTATAACTTAGATGTCTAGATTAGAATTAATAATAGCAATGTACATTTGTTGTATAAATAAATGAAAAATAAAGAAAAAAATGGATGAAAGATCAAGTGTAGAAAAAGGTTTTTAATTGAGAAATTATATCAACCTCGGTATGGTCTACTTGAGGCTCCTAATGTCTCCCTTTTGTCTATATCCATTTACTCAGGTATGCATTTCATGCGCGACTGATTGCACATAAATAATTGACTATAGACCCAAGGGTTAAATTTGATACGTTAGTCGACATTATCTGAATACCAATCTGTTCGTAGTAATTTAGTGGCAATGCAATTTTAAAAATGCATTATAATATTCATTTTATCGAAAACAGCAAAGTCTAAAACAAAAGGGGACTTTCAATTATGTTTAAACAAATTGTAAAGAAAGGATATTTCAGACAATTCGACCCGTATCTTTTTTTAAAGGAAAGTAATTTTCCGCAAATTTTATTTAATCAGGCAGATTCACATCAAACGCCGACGATATTTATGTTCAATTTAATTAGATGTACACATTTTTTTCGTTTTCATGCTCTGGGTGCGATTTTTTCCAACAAAAAATTGTATGATCTTGAATTTATAACGATGGATATGAGTGGTCCGAATAAATTAGATCTAGTTTGTTTCATTTTTCACTGTTACAGGTTGAGAGTCTTGTAGAATCGTAAAATATTTTGCGGAGCTGATTTCGCGACTTAATTAAAGGCAAGGTAGAATTTGTCCAGGTGTTATAGTCGTCTACGAAATGCTACATTGTAATAACTCACTTAGAGCATGATCTGGTCACAGTTTTTTTTGCACAATCTTCAGAGCTCATATTTCATCTGTTCAAGATGATACCTTAGATGGGGAGATATCTGTAGAATGTAGAATTTAAATAAGAGAAAAAATCTTTCCAACGTAGAATTTCAACAAGTGAAGATTCCAGTGAAAGCATTGAAATCGTAAAAGTTTCTACTGATATCACATCCTCCATCGTTCGCTTCCCTCCTGCATCTTTGAAACTGCTTAGGTGAGTGTCCTTATTTTCTTCTACTACCTGCATATCTCCCTGCTCGTCGAGACAAGAGTCTTCGTCTAGTCATTTATTAAATTTCCTTACATGTTTCTGATCCATAAAGCAGCTCTAAAAAATCCACAAGTTGATAGCTCTCGTCGCGACCTTTCTGAAAGACTGGGTCATAACTCTGTAATTTTGAACTGTTCCCATAAAATTATTTTTTTAAAGAACAGTTGCAATCATGAGTAAAACATAAAGCTTTGTTTTAAAAATGGTGAATTAGTGTTCATTTAAAAAGAAATCATAAAAATCCACACTTTCCAATGCTTCCTTCTGTTTTTAATTTCTCACGTGTTCTGATACCGTCCTCAGAGCCAGACGGCACTGATCCTGGCTGAAGCACATCCTTCAACACCAAAAATTCAAATTTTCTATTTTTCAGGTAAAGGAAAATGTATTACTACTAATAATATTGAAATACTGACGAAACTTTTAGTATAACTGATAATTTACCGGGATTTGAAAACACCAAAACTTCTCAATTGAGCGCAAAATTCTATAAAAAACTGTTAGCTATAAACACCAACCAAAAATTACTTTTCAATTCTTCAAAAAATCATGGAAGCATATCATTTTCAGATGAATTATCAATTAATTTGATAGATAATAAGAAGAAATAAGTCCAAATATGAGTTCAACTACTTTTACAGTTAGGTTTATGCATTAAAAGTGTTTTTTTTTTAAGTATTATCATATGTAACGATTACCTTTTTTCTCTGTTTGCAGATTCCACCGCCTCCATCTTTACGACTTGCGAAAACCGGAACTAATATCATATGCACATCATCCTCATTTCGTCCCTGCACGCGCCGCCACGGATTAATAGTTTAACTAATCGTTACGCGTCGTAACGTATCAGCGGATTAATAGTTGAACTATACGTTACGCGCTGTAACGGATCCTCGGATTAATAGCTGAACTATACGTCATGCGCCGTAACGGATCGGCGGATTAATAGTTGAACTAAACGTCATGTGCGTGTCTCGGATAGCCGTTACCCAGGACGCACTCCAGCCGAGATCGACAGGACTTTACCAAGCGTACGCAATTACCTCCTTGCTAGCTGCGCGTCATCTGCTGCAACATTTGACAGTTTGCACTTGTCGCAACTACGAGCATTTGCCGCCAAAATTCCAGACGTCGTCGCAGTCAGTCGAAATGTCAATTGTGGTGCGCAACAAGTTCAATCCGGTCGCGAGGACGCTTGTACAATTAGTTCCGTTTTCGTGATTAACGTGCGATTAAAAGTCGGTTGAGTTGTTCCGATTACGGCGCGCATTGTCATGGTGTCGAATATCAGTTAATACGGCCGGAAAGTTAACAGCGTCGGAAGTTTTTCGCGTTTGAAGCGCAGACGCTTTGAGCTTGGCGGAGGAGGCGTCCTTTCGGTGTCGGCGAAGCTTCGCGAATTTTGAATTTTTCGCAACGGCACGGTTCTCGTAATGGCGGCACGCGATTTTCGGTGCAGGGATTCCGCGAATTGAGTGAAGAACGCTGCGTTCGATATCGGCCGAGCGAGAAGATGAACCCTTCGAAAGGACACGAAGAATATTTGCGTTCGGATGCACGGAATTGTCAAATCACTTGAATCGGGTTATGGATTTCTTGGTTAGCGTTGCAGGGAGAGGGAGGGGGGCGGTGGATCTCGCAGTGATGCGCTCGAAATTATGAAATAATCCTGGCTTGTGTAGTGCTAAAAAAGTGATGTGCCTTTAATAACAGTCCAGGCTAGTGTAGTGCGGTTGTGTCCTGGAATTGAAAGCGGTTCAGGTTAAGAAGATGCCAGGATCGGGTATCGCGCGCGAGAAATAGTGGCCGGAAGTGCAAGTGCTACCTTGAAGTCCGAATGAAGCATAACAAAAAGGGAGCTAGCAGAGGTGAGTTCAATCTTTGAAAACTAGAAAATCATCAATAAACGCCAGTCGTTATTTTATATTTAAAATTATAAACACAAAATAACAGGTAGCCACCGGCAATTTCTGCAATTCGAATGCAGGAAATCTCTTGTTCCTTACATAACATTTAGGCACACTTTCAGCTGTTTTTACGTTAACAGTCGTTATGTGTTTAGATAAACAATATGTGGATGTACAGCTGCGGACGTATAGCTAGAAACTGTTATTGCTTACTTCGAAAAACCCAACTTCATAATGAGTCCTTCGATATAACTCATTCCACTTAGGTTAGTTTGTTACCTGATTCAATGGCAATTGAAGGAAGTAACGCATTACCTCTAGAAGGACAATAAAGTCTTGGAAAATCGAAGATTTTGAGCGGACACGTAATTAGAAACACATAAAAAATATTTTAAACTTTACTTATTTCAGCAAATACTTTACCAAATACGATACAATAAATTACAATAAGATATCAGTAACGTGTCGGGAAACCTTTCTGCTTCACAAGGTTCGGGTCAATGCAATCTATTTTTGTTTCGTCGCGCCAAAGGATCAATTTCCTCTATTTTTCCAGGTTATGTGAAGTTTATTCCTTATTTCCGATTAGTTGCCGTTACTAGGGGCTTCTTCGTATGTATCCTGCCATGTCGTTCGGCTTTCACAAGACGTCTTCTAACTGTTCTCACGGAAATATCGCTACTTACCCCCGAAAAGTTGGCGATGAATTTCTGTCTGTCTCCATCTCGATGTGCGAACAATCTGTCTATTGAGCTATCTTTCGGACTCTTTTAGCCCGGGAAATATCTTGGACAGTCCTGCGGCTGTCCACGAGTTTTAGTACTCCGAGAACCATTTTTATGGAATGCTCTAGGCTGACAATTGGTCAATATGACAAGCCTAACTCTCTCAAGTCTACAATCTTTCGTCTAGCTAAAGGAGTGCAACTCTTACCCTTTCCCATCGTTATTCAAATCAAAAGCACTTTCTAAAAAATTGAAAATCACGTTTAAACTGCAACGAATGCAACTGGCTTTTTCTAACTGATCATAACAAATTTGCATGCCATCCTTTTTATAGTAAAATACAGTGTTTCCAATGACCTGTCTGCTCCAAGTCTTGGATTGTCCAGGTCTTTATTGTCCGGTCGTCGTTATAAAGGTAGCATCGGCTAACGCTTTATCCCATCAATTATCCTTGAATCAGATAGAAAACTAATCTAAGAGTTATATCGAAGAGTTTCTTGGCAATTTAGACTTTTCTTAGTAGTGTTTCGAATCATATGTCCGCAGCTGTGTATTATTGAATCAGAAATTTCCAAAGAAAAAAAACAAGGCATAATTTATTATCCCAGCTGATCAAGGATTCGTGGCTCAATCATTTTGATTCATTTTTTAATCAGCTATATTTTAGTATATCATATTTTTATAATATAACATTTTTTTAAATAAATTAAAATGTCCTGGAACGCCATGACTAGACAACTATTATGATTAATCGAAAACCCATGAACTTTTTTGAACCTACAGGAACAAATAACATTTTTTTCTAGTTTGAAGACGTACAACTTCTTTTCTATAGTTTAAATTAAGCTTCGATTGAATGGAAAAAGATACCCCAGAGTAACATTAATTGAACCTACTTATTATGAAGTTTCAATGTCAAAAGTTTTATTGTAAATTATCGAACAAGATTTTTTGTTCTGATTCCCGGATAGAAAAAAATCCAAATTTTCGGAAACAGATTCGGATTTTCGGATACTCTTAGATTTTTCACCGAAAAACAACAACAAATTGTCTCAATTCATATTATATTTGTTCAAATACTTTACTTTCCGCATTAGAAAGACTTGATATATTTAGAATTTTAGGCTTGTTCCTTACTCTAGGCTTTTTTTGGTGCGTTTTCAAACTTTTTCGTTCCTTTAAATGTCGCTGATTAATCGAAACAACTGGCACTGGCTTTTTTCTTGAGGATTTTTTCACTGGACTCTCTTAGTTTCTTTTTGTACGATGTGATCAGTGCTGCTTTCCCTGTGTTTTTCTCTTTCTGAGATGCAGTGTTGTCATTAAAGTCTGAGTTGATTTTTGTCCGCTGGAGGTAGAGAACTGATTTCTTCAGGCATGATAAGTTCTTCGGGAGTAGACGTAAAGCTACTCAAGGTAGCACGAAATGGCTATATTAAGAGATTATGGCTGGGTTAGATTCCTCCGAATTTCTACAGAATTAGGTCTTGATGACTCGAAAATATGACCTTGTAGAATATTGACCGGAGGGGAAACTGTGCTGAGGATGGCAAATTCATGATCCTTAAATACACGTTTGCACAGTAGCAGAACGAGCCTAAGCTGTGCCCATTAATTCAGCGATTTGATCACCTTGAAGTCAAATGATCCTTCACACACTACAGGTTCAATTAATTCTGCTTGAAAGTTTCTATTATGTATCTCTTAATTTGCATGTTTTAAGATTGTCTCCAAAATTCAACGTCCGAGAATGATAAAAGGGTTGCATTATCTAGGATCTGGCACATATGTATGTCCAATGATCTTATATACCAGCCTCAAATACAAAAATAGAATGTCCATTGGCTTCTCCACAGAATGTCTCAAAACTTGTAATGGTTCAGCTCCTTACAAGGCAACATCAGAAATACATCAGAGACACATCATTCTTCTTTGTCAGTTTGACAAAATTTTGAAGATACTCTCATGCCAGTTTGAATTTAGGAAGTTAGAGCCTTTACCGCCATGCGTGACTTCGAATAATAAGTATAGAGATTCCATTTTCTTCGATACCCTCGTCTGATAAATTCTTAGAGACAATGGTCGAAGCGCATGCTTCCGCTTAAAGGAATGACCCAGTAATTTAGAGATGGTGAGTTTTACCACTCTCTTTTTTCGCCAGCTAAAATAAGTATCCTTCTTCCAGATCAACATCATGGTCTTTGATGTCTTCATGGAAATGCTTGAGCTCTACTTTGTTCAGTCTTCGGCCACTATAAAAGCAATTCATAAAAAATACTGTTCAAATGATTGTCCTGTAGAAGCAGGAGATGGTTTTGTGGTGTGACCCTAGCCGCTGTCTTACATCCTTACCTCTGTCAAACTTCGACTTGAAACCAAAGTCTTTTGTTTCAATATCATAATGTTCTCGCTGATATAGCTACGCTAAGCTGTGGTGGATTAAAATCGTCCTTCATTTTCACAGTGCTTGTTTTTGTGGTGAATCAAATAACCATTCATTCTGAATACTAACACGCATTAAAAGAAGGAAGTTATCTCCTGTTATACACATGCTAGATCCTAATTTGGCCGATCTGTTCAGACCTGTAACTGTCATGGTCAATCAATTCAAAACAATAGTTTCAGTTGCATCTAAACTCTTGATTTATAACCAAAATAATACATATCGAAAACTTCAATACAATACTTCATTGCCTTATCGGACGATGCTTTAATAATTGCAAATTCAATTGTAACAGGCTGTTATTACCGTGCCAATACATCTTAGCTCCAATTACTCATGGTCTCGCGCTATCTTTTCCAAGTGCAGACATTTTCTCCTATATATTTACCATTTTTTGTGTGTTTTTCTGTACACAAGCATCAAATCACCTCACCGTACCAGGTGTATAAAAATTGTACACCGCGTACAGTCAGTCACTATATTGCCGGTCAAATACTAGTCAGTGTGTGATGCGCTACGTGCAGAGGTGGTTGGTGGTTCTTCAGCAGTTTTGGCTCTTACGTAAAATCGGCCGGTGTTACCTTCAGTTGTTGTTAGTTTAAGGAATACGACACACAAGTGATATTTACTGTTTCAAATGCCCCTAAGTGACAAACAACCCAGATACCAAATAAGATGCCTACATTTTTGGCTAGCACTTCCAGTCGTGTATAGTTTTTGGATTCACATTTAATTGAAATTCTCATATCAAAATCGGGCATAGTGCACAAACGTTGCTTCTTTAAACCTACATTAAGATTATAATAAATCGCTCTGTAGACAATGTGTTCGGAACAGTGACAGTAAGAATATTAAAGAAAAGAAAATACAAAAAAAACCATATGTGCACCTGTCGTTTGTCAACCACATGTGTGCATGGAAGACAAGGGCTACCGTCAGGTAAATTACTAAATTGTCCTACTAGTATTGGTCCTGCTACGATTAATGCGAATGAGCATCGTGTTTTCGGTTGGCTGATGATGTTTTTTCAAACCCGACCAGATATGTCACTAAAATGTACTTCCTGTCTGTGAAAAAGACGGATGAATTTAATACATGTCCCGCCGGAAGTTTCAAATGCATTCAACCGTGAATTCATGACATGCTTCGAATTAAAGTTGCGTTACGTTGGCTTATTTGTATGGAGATATAATAATAAAAAAAAAAAAACAATTATTGTTTCTATCGCGAACTTTGTGCTCGTAATATTTGAAAAGTAAATAATTAGAAAACAAACTGGAAAAACTAATCGTTGATTGTTTACTTGATTCTGATACTATGGTAACCGGGCATAAGTGTAATCGATCGTTTGTTTGCCTGTTACGGCATATGTTCATATGTTACTGCTCTTGATAAGGTTTGGCGTTCGATGTAAATGAAGTTGATTTGTTTTATTTTTAAATTGTATCTAAGACACCAAATGTGAAGTTATCATGGGAAATGTAAGACTACGTTACACACAGTTTCTGCAGAATTTATTCGTTGTTGTACTGTCCTTGTCGTGTGTTCACTATTCAAACGGATTGTCGGCCAAACATTCAACGCATCACGATGTATTTATTGAAATCGCAGAAACTGTTCCGGCATCTAATTGTACGGAAATTCTTAATTCATTGGAGGTAACTAAATGAAACATATATATATTTACATTAGATTAATTACAAGTCACCAACGATACTATGCTGAGAATTTAAAACTGTAATCCTTTTCATATTAAAGCCTTCGAGAGAAAGCATTCCTGGGCTGTTTTTTTTAAAAATAGTTACTTAGTTTGTTTTTTAAATAAACTGTTCAAAAACGTCATGAAAATTCGCTTCAAAATACATTACTGAAAATTCAAAATGAAAAATTATTTGTCAGAATGTATTTGACATGATCATATCTTTGCATTTTCTGGATAAAATTAAATTGGGGCTGATCCCTTAAAAATAATAGATCAATAGTTCAAGCTACAAAAGAAGCCGGTATGATCTTAGCAATAGGCAGAGTTTTTTTCACAACAAAATTCAGGATTGATAAAATTCTCGTCAAGCTTATGACTCAAATACTGTATAGTCTCTTCAATTTTTATTTTGTTGAAGAATAAGATGCTTTCTTTTGGCGATATGCTCCAAAAGAGATTGTACGGATATATACTAGTTGGAATGGGAAACATTTGTACTGATTACGCCGTAAATATGAAACATTTCAAATGTTCCGACATAAAGTCGTTTAAGTTCCAATCAACATTACTATGTGAACAATTTTTTAAAATATTTTCTTAGAAGCAGTAGTAGCTGACGCTCGTAAAATTTAGCCGAAAGCAAATCCCAACTATATGCATTGAATAAAAAAAATCTTCCTCTCCCTTAACAACACTATTCTTTCGAATAAATAACCTTCACACAAACATACCTACCTGAGCGTGCATGAAAATCTTTATAATTTGCATCGTTTGATTTCTGAGTTACGACATTCAAAATAGTAATATTTCCCATGAGATTTTCACACAATTCATTTGATTTTTTTCATCTTCTTTTTCTTCGTGGTCGTCGTCTTCGTTGTCGTAGGTAAAATCAAGTCTCCGAAAATGAGCCTCGACAATTCGTGATGGTTGTGGGAATCCATCATCAACAACAACGAATCATAAAACGGTTGTTGTATTTCATTTTTCACCATTTGAAAAGCCTACCTCCGAACGAGATAAACGAGGTCTCGCCATATTTTCAGCATTGGCTGTTTCGTCAACAGCATCAGCAGCTCCTCCATCATAACGATCATCATCAGATAGAGTACCTTCTTTAGATTGTACGGCAATGCTTCAATCTTATATCTATTTACACGGTAATGCCGCGCGGATCATACCCGATTGGCGCGGTCAAGTCTCAAGTCATGAAATTGCTCTTTCACATTCTTGGATGTTTTTGTTTTGTTGGCAGCACACAATGGTTGTCTGCTTAACTGTCTGGCTTTCTTGCCTGCCTATCTACCTACCTATCTAGCTATCTATCTTGTACCTTATGAATACCGTTTTTTTTTACCTTTCTGTAAAGCATCTTCATCGTTGCGGCTGTACAGATGAGTCTACTTCCGTGAAAGAAGAAATACTACATCGTTTATAGGCTAAGGCTACTTAAGCAATAATCAAAAGGTTAAAGCAATCATCGTATGGATGCGAAATCCACGAATTCTTTGAAAATAATGCCTGTGCCGAATTTGAATACAGCTCTCAATTGTTCTGTAGCCAGCCAGATTGTGTGTGGGGGCACTGCACTTACCGACCATACTCAGCTTCCACGATGAATACGTAGATAGTCGGTCTATGAATGCCGAATTGTTCAATTGTTACATAAGTCGAACATTGTTTCCAAAAGAACTATGATGAGTTATTCATATTCATTGCTTTTTAGACGATGTATTTTTCAAAGCGCTAATGGCCCACGGCTTTCAAATTAAAAGAGATAGCTGGGAAGAAAAAAATTGACCCTTGAATTTGATTTTGGTGTGTGAAAATGCACGAGAAAATGTTTTTGTATTTGCAGAATTTTTCTCAATTGGGGTCACAACCAATTTTGTTACATATTGTTAATGTCGGAATGAGATCAACGAATTCAGAATTCAGTTGCACGATTTCTTCCTTTTGGTTGCTAATATTCAGAAATTATTCTTGAAAGTCTTCACACTTGGGTTTGCTTTGAGAGTTGCAGGTCGAATACCTAACCACTAAAACTTTTTGCATCGAAACCAAGTTCTTCATTCGCCATGATACCCAATTAGAATTCACCAATTACATTCTTGTCCTCCATATTTTTTTTCTATCGAAACCCTTTGCTTATTCATTAAATATGACATGTACTATTCTATGACTAGTGGAACGCATAACATTTTGGTGCAGCACAATACAGTAGCTTCGTGAAGCTTACACGGCTTTCCATTTGAAGTAATCTTAACACATCTTTCATCTGTCTTAAATTGCTGTACATCAATCTTTCTAGCTTTCATTCAAAAAAAAAAAAACGAACCAGGAAAAAGTCTGGATTTCAATCTGAAAATACTTCACACAAAAAAACTTCATTTTCAGCCTCATTTAATATTCATTGAGATGATGAAAGGGAGCTTAATCTTTTCAGTTTGCTTCCTTGTACATATCTTTATGTGTTTTCCTATTTTTTCGTCGTCCTATGTTTCAGCCGATGAAAGGTGTTATGCTTATGCCACATATTTGCGACCGAAATCCTTGTCGAAAATTAAAAATGTCCCTATTCAATAGATTATTTTTCTTCATATGATTCAAGTCTCTCAACAAGTCTTCGAGACGATGAGTTAAATATATTCGACTCAGTTATTTAAATGAAATGTGCTGTTTCTTGTCAAATATATAAATATTGTTCTTAGACGCGAGCACATACTCTTTTAAGATGAATATCCCATGAATGCTGTTGCACTCCATTTCATATTGTTCATCGTTTTTCACCTCTTATCGCCGATAAAATAGGTGAGTCTTTTCTAAGATTAACGTAGGTAGCTTAGCGGAAAGGCGGATTACTTTAAAAAAAATTGCCTGATATATATATATATATATATATATATATATATATATATATATATATATATATATATATGTACATGTATACAATGAAATATATATACATATGCTAATGCTTTACGAGCACTCAATCTTAGGCTCAATTCCGTTTCAACTGAGTTTAAATTTTATAAAAGGCAAGTCAGAGCTTATCTGATTTTATTGACTCTAATCCGCTAACGAAAAACACCTTTGTTCTTTGTGTTTAACATACAGGAGAGATGGATTGATTTGGTTGTTTCTAATTTGATTTTCTATTCGCATCAGTATTTGAACGTTAGCAAAAAAATTTTGCGGGGAAGAAGTGAAGAAATATTGATATCGCTCGTGGCAATGCTTACAAAGATCTGTATTTTTTTTCTAAACGACGGTGGTCTTTTGATTAGAAATTTAGAAGTTTGGCGAAATATCACTGATAATGGATTTTAAGGAATAAATAAGATGACCTTTGTTCGGTTGCAACATACGCAATAGAATACGATTGAACGTATTTTGTGCAGGTACAGGAAACTAAACCTCGAATCCAAGGAGGTCCTCTTTTAATGCACAGTGGCGGTTTTAATACAGAAGTAAAATAAGTGTTTGCTTTCCTTTTCGAGCCGCTGTTTATTTTTTGGCTTTGGTTTTCAGTTCTATATAAAGTTTGTAGGCTGCGCTCGAACTTTCGATTGCTAAGCGTAATTCCTCGTTTCGTTGAAGCTTCAAAGCCAATGATTTCGTTCTCCAATTTTATGCATTCCTTGATTTTTGTCCAGTTACGATCCACCGCACTGGTTTTCATCACCTGACTGTTATTTCGGAGACAATTTTCCATGACCTCTGCGTATTGTATCGCAGTAGAACTGTGTGACCCGAGAATAATTTTTAGTCTGGGAGTGTGTGACTCCTGCTTCTTGTCAAGCGAAGCTTGTCTAAAACCTCTTCCGATCTCTGAGTCAGGGCGCCCGGTTGCCTTACGAAACTCGACGCCGAGAAATCCGCAATAGGCACACGTATTAGAAAGACCCCTACCCACAATGTAGGTATTTAACCTCAGCCCCCTCGTTTGCATCCACGTAAGGATCCTCATCGTAGAAGACGCAAGTTATCTCTCGGCGCTCCAGATTCAACTTCTATTCAGGTTATTAGACCCCTACTTCTTTCACTGGCTTGATACAGTCGATAGATTCCACAGGACGTCAAGTGTCCTACTTCTCCACTAGCAGAGAATACCCTATAAATATTTTAGGCTTGATTGTTCATTCCGTACTGTTCGAAGTTGACTTGGTGACTTGTAAAATCTTTAAATGGAATCAAGATATATAAATTTACTTTCAGCTAACATTATCCAAAACGTCTCGTCATCTATATGTCGTTCTGGATGGCCTAGCATATTTTCGTAACTTTTACATAATCCTTCCGAGTTCGTGGCCTGACCAATGTATCCCGGCAAACAGATCCGTCGAGAGGTCACGCGGTGACGCGAGCGACATTACCATATCTTCCGAGCATAGATTGTTTGGCGATCAAATTTGGACGCAACAAAGCGGCAAATGTGGTGATCGAGGCGATCAAATTTATGCCACATATAATAGCTTTCAAAGTGCTAGCGCGTCCAAGGAGCTAGTCAAGGAGTGGATCAAATATCAGTATGGAGTTTTCGACGAAATCGGCTATGTATCGGATGAAATTTATCCTCTTTGTTATACGTTGGATAGGCGCTATGTTACGGGATGCTCGAATGAAAGGATTACGGGAAACGAGTGAGCATTGTAGAGTTTTGAAGAGTGTTCAATTGTTTTTTGTTTATTTCATCAATATTATCGATTAGAAATAAATAAAATTATATAATTTGATTGTTCACTTCACAGATATTGCAATCATAATCAAACGAAAAATATAAGCCAACTTATGAACAGTACGACCGATGGAAGCTTAATGTTTATGCCACAAATGGAAAATTTTCGGAAAATATGCAATGAAAGCACTCACGATCGTTTAGCACCAACAAAGCACAATTTAATTTGCGATCGAAAAAGTGTCCGCGAAATAATAATGAGAAGTTTCGATTTATCTTTCACAAATTCGGTGGAAAATATTCCTATAATCAAATCGTATTTGCTTAATCCGAAAATAAGTTATAAACGACGAACTCTCACACGATATGTCCTGTTAATCGACGAAACACAAAATATGCTTATACGAGAATCATGGAGTTTTCTACGAAGTGCTATACGAAAATGGCTCGTGTATGATTTACAATCAAATACTGAAGTTGGTATTGTGTTGACCGATGAAACATCTGTTGATAAGGTGTTAGATTTGACGACATTAGATTTGGCGAAGAATCGTGATTTGGTTGCATCATTTATCCCTTACATTCCCAGCGATTCGTCACAGTCCGCTTGTATTTTGTGTGGAATCAAACAAGGCTTGAAGCTTCTCTCCGATCGACGTAACACACATGGCTTTGCAAGTGAAATTCTACTTATCATTGCTCCTGGAATGGATTTTCAAATGGACTACAAATCACTAACGGACTGGGCTGTTGAGAATCGTACTCGTATCGTTACAATTAACTTTCCGGCTATGCTTCGGCGTCAACCACTCGATGAACTCGCCCATTTAACTGGTGGCGATGCTTTTACTGTCCTAGAGATAAAATATAACAGCGAAAAAAGTTTTCTTAATACCTATTTCGATTTGACATCGATTCTCTTCCACATAAGCTCGAAATATTTTGAAGGACCTTGGACTCAACTACCAATAGAGATTCATAGAAAAGAGCTCGTTGACAAGCTAAACGATTCGAACTCTTCGAAGCGAATAAGTCGCGTGATAAGTGGTAATTTTTATTTAGATGAGGGTATGACAACACCTTCGGGATTTTTCTTGTACACACATAACGTTGAGGTGCCTTTAATACAAAATGTGAAGCTGACAAGTCCAGGCGGAATAACATATGGTACGCGAAGCGATCAACGTATCCCGGTGAAGCAAATAACCATCATAGCGTCCGTGGACCAAATGGGTCCTTGGTCGTATCGAATTGAAAGGTTCAATGGAAACCCGCAACCGCATTTCGTCCAAGTGCTCGCCACACCAAGCAGTCCTTCTACATCAGTTATACAAGTGCGAGCATGGATCCGAAGGGCGGCATCTGGTGGGCCATTGATAGTATACTGTGAGGTGAAACGAGGTGGATATCCAGTGCATTCAGCGTATGTCGAAGCGCATATTACTCGGCCAACTCTACAATGTAACTATACAAATAATTGTGTGGAGAAACTTAGGTTGCTTGACACTGGTTCTGGCGATCCGGACATAACGAAAGGCGACGGAATCTATTCGAGATATTTCAGCACGATATCAGGAGGGCCTGGCATGTATCGATTTGATATTCTTGTGGATGATAACGGTAACACAGCGTACGCCTTACCCACTATATCGGACAGTAAATTGACGAAGGAAAGTGTTGGCCTTGTATGTTGCGGTAGTGTGATATCAGACATAAAAACAAAGCAAATCGCACCTTTCCAACGACAATTGCCGTCAATCACAATTACAGTCACAGAAAACGAACGCGAATCGGAGCTGAAAACGCTATCCGGACGGATTGGCGATCTTACTGGAAAGTTTATCGGGGATGGTAAAATTGCGTTGTCGTGGACAGCACCAGATTTGGGTGGCCACACAGTTTCGAAGTACCAGGTCCGCTACGCATTGAATTTGTTCGATATTATCAACAATTTTGAAACAATTGCATCGGTTTGGACACACGCTTCACCATATCCTTATTCAATCGGTGATATTACAAATTTCGTTGTCGATATCAACCTGGAGCCGAATTTGCTCGGATCATCCTTATATCTAGCTGTCCAGCCATTTGCCAAATTTTCTACTGATTTAATATCGGGGCCTGTATCGAATCCGGTGAATGTCTTTGTCCCAGTCCCCGTAAAGTTGACAACTCCTTTCGGTCTGGAGAGCAATGAGCATTTTGTCAATAGTTATGATAGAGTGAACTATGCGGGGTCGGAAAATCAATCAAGCACAGGGAAAAGTCCTATTGGCGGCAACAATGTCAAAGAATATTCCATCGCAATTTCAGTTGGGATGTTTCTCATTTGCGTTATGGTTGTGACCTATCTTATATATTGCATTACACAACGTAATCGTAGAACGGTAAAGCGGAATGGTCTGTGCAGCACAAACTTTTCAGAACCTTCAATTGAAGCTATGCCTCGCAATGATGTTGCGACAATCGAAACAAAACCAGTGGATTTTTCGTCGTTCGATAGACAGGTCAGCTCGAATTTTGAAAAACACAACCAAACTCAGCAACAATTGAATTTAAGCTCAAACTATCAAGCCATTGAGCCTCCTGACCATCACATTGTCGGCCTACCGATGTGTATTGATCAATCCGAGTATCAGAAAAATGATTTTATGGGGCGTTTTTCACCGACACTTTATTCTGCTTGTGGCACGTTGAGCGTCATATCCTCGAATGATAATACGCAACCTAGATCGGGACGAATGTTGAGTCCGTATGAATCGTGGACAGCGTCACAACTCCTACATGAGCATGAATGTCGCGTTTCTCCGATTAGGGAGTTACTAACACAATCCGAGCTACCAATCGCAAACTATGATGCGCCACCAATCCCGCCGTTGCCGTTGAATTCAAATCCATTCAGTTTGTACAGCGATGCAATGGGCGAATTAACTGGACGACAGCAACCACCTGCTTACAGTACAATTAGGAAAAATGGAGCGTCTCACCTGTCCCACGCGTCACCAAAAAGCAATACTAATAACACATCAATATCCGCGTCATCACCCAATCCAGACTCATCGTATGGCGTTTCGAATACTGGTGAAAAGAAGCGAAGAAATGTTACAATGGTCTAAGGCGTGCGCATTTCTTTCCATCGAGACAAAATCAATTTGATTTTTGGATCAAATTGTTAGGCACTTCTATCCAGAGAGATAATGCCGACGTTTCAGCTCCTTTAAATTAATATTAGAACTATGGTTGCAAAGTTCTTTGATCTCAGACACACACGTAAAGTTTTAACTAGGAATGAATTATTTATAAATATATGTATATGTATGAACGTTTTAAATATAACGATAGGACACACCAACTACTTTTACCAGCAGTTTATTACCCATTTAGGCTTTAGAATTTTTGCTCAATTAACATGCCTACGATACATAGTACGTTTCCCAGCCAAATCACGCAACTTTCAATGCTAATAAAGTTACATCTTTTATTCTATGCACCAGCTTTGAAATATCTATCTTCTTCAGTTTGAAATGAACGCACTCTTTCGTGGTTTTCTTAAGTATCACATAATTTAAATCGCGCATACTTCAATGTTTCCGTAGGTAGGTTGAAGTAACAGTCAAGTACGATATCAATGATGCCGTAAAGAAACAATAGGTTTTTTTTTTTTTTCTAAAATACTTACAAATGATTTTTTTATTTCTCCCTATTACAGCTGATATCAAAATGTTATAAGTAATTAAACATAGCACACATTTTTCGCCCGCAAAAAATTTATGGACTAGTCGATAGCAAAAAGAAAAGCATGACATCCTTGATAATTTTTGGTATCGTCGCAAATGTTGAAGTAGTTTTCAGCTTGATGTCATCATTCTTTGATCTTTAAGGTCTACAATACTATTGGAATTTTTGTTATTTGTACAACTATCGTTAATCTGTAAATGTTGACGTATGCCTAAATTGCCGGAAACACTATCTAGTAGTTTATTGTTGAATGAGGCTTCATTTTCACCATTTGCTTTAAAGTCTTGTAACTTTAGCATATCCGGTGTTGAATAATTTCGATTTTTGCGCATCGGAAAATCATTGCCATTAAGTGCAACTCCACTGGATGATTCTCTGTTTGTTAAGAGATACGGTGGTGGTGTAGATGTAGTCGAATTCAGATCAGTTTCGAAAATGTGTTCGCTGTCGGCTTTCGTTTCGTTAATATCATGTTTGACGACACCAATACGATTTTTAATCGGCATGAAAAACTGTTGAGATAGTGATATGGAATCTTCATGCATATCTGAATTCATAATATCGTCCAAATCGGAATCCGATTCCGATTCAATTATGGATAAATTTTTATCATTCCACTCGTTGACACTATCGTTTTGATGTTTTGGATCGAAGAAACGATTTAGCACACTGTTTTCTCGCTCCGGTTCCGGATTATCGGCGTTGTGCTCTTCCGCTCCGATTTCAGCATATGAAACAGGCGAACAATCTTCCTTTTGATTTGCATTGAGTCCGTCCTGGTAGTTGGATAGCGGTGGCCAACTGTATTGATTTTGTAGTTCATCTTCGATTGCGAGGTATTTCTTTCGGGATTTTTGCACATTGCGGTTTTTGTATCGCAACTTTTTGAATAGGATATATTCGACGATGAACTCTTCAATGAAGAGTGCAATTATAAAGTTGAGCACTCCATATAATACTAAAAAGAATCTGAACAAATAATCATCGGGTGGCAGCACCAGCTCCATGAATTTTACCAAAAATGTCGGCGGTATGAGGGTCATGTACACCACTATGGCTAAATTAATCAAGAGGGTGGACATAAACCAATAATTAGATAGTATTGATTTTCGATATGGTTTTCCTTTAGAGAACACAAACGCCAAAATAATATACTGGAAGGCTGATACAACGAATATTGTATAGTTTTCATAGCAGCCAACGTGTTCATCTTTTTCGTGCAGGCTATAATCAAATGGAACAAACCATGATTGTTGCTGCACATGATACCACGAGCCAAGTTGAAAGGCCAACGCGACAGATAGTTGCAGGCCGAGCGATGCAACTGGACTCATCGAAACTAAAGAATTTAGAGGTGTTTCTTTCACTAAAGGTCCTTCGTAGGCTCCTGTTCGTCCATAGAAAAATGCAAATACCGATATTAGGAACAAATCAACGTAAAGATACTGGATATCGGTGAGATTAGAGTCGATTGAGTACAGCATTAGCACTGATATGAATTGCACCAAGGAGTATGCAGCCATATACTTGAAAATTCCAAATGAAGTGACCAATGCTGCACGTCCTTCCTTTATAACTGTTGGAACACATGCGATGGTGTGATTTCTCGATGTGAAAGGTGATGCCACTGAACTTTCAGCTTCGGATAGCGAAATGCCAGTATGCGCTGCTTTCAGGGCGCCGCAGTCATTAGCACCATCACCACACATTGCCACATAATATCCAAGGTTCTGGAATTCCAGGATCAATGCCTGCTTTTGGTCTGGTGACATCCGTGCAAAAATAGTCCCCCGTGTTACTATTTTCGGCACTAGGTCGGGGAAATGGTCGCATAGTACTGCCCATGTTTTTCCAACCACTGCAAAACGATAGTCATTTGCCGGTCCTTGTTGTGGATCGGGAACTCCAAGCTCAAGATCTCGATGTGTCCATGTATCCGTAGTTTCTAGGCTATAAATGCTGTTACTGTTGGTCATCAAAGAAAAAGCGTCACCGTTTACGCCACTGGTGGGGCTGGAAATGCTTGGATTGGCAGCGGACAGTGTATAGTAGATTTCGTAAGCGTCAATTTTCGTCGGATGTGGACGATAATTGACCGTGATAATACTTTCCTTTTTGGCAACTATTCCACAATCTTTTGCGACACTTAAAGCCGTCAAAATGTTATCGCCAGTCACCATCACAGTTCGGATATTAGCAGTTGTCAATGTTTTGATAACTTTGGTTGTGTCCGGCTTCAAGCGATTTTCCAAAATAACGAATCCTTGAAATTCCAAATCACACTCAACCTTATCACGTCCGATACGATGTGCTTTTGTGTAGTTGATTTTCCGATCGAGCGGCTTATATGCAACTGCAATAATTCTATAGCCTTGCTGTGCATAATGATTTAAATAGTTCAGGAAATCTGGTGGAACAGTTTCAGGACGACATAGCGTCTGTATCATTTCCGGTGATCCTTTGCAATAGACATTGAAGTGATCGTCACCGATTTGTCGGGTTATTACTGACATACGTTGCAAATTGCTCGCGAAAGAAAATTCTCGTACCACTCCGATGTCCTTTGACACCAAAATCTCGTCGACGGAATCGTTTAAATTAAGTGATCTATCACTGTCACTTTTGCCTGTGAATAGAAAAATGTTTTGATTTGTAAAATTAGGTAAAAAGTAGATGGAAATATTTGAAATGCATTTTATTTTTACCTAATTTTGGTGGTTTCAACACAGTAGGCGTCAACAAATCATATTTGTTGTTCTCTGCAATGTTGGCCTCTTCCAAAATCCAACCGGTCGATTCAAACATTTTCAAATCCAACGGATCACCCTTAAGCTCACCATTCATAATTGTTATCGAGTGGCATGAAACCATTCCATATAGAAAATGGCCGAATGGTAAACGATTAATATCTTTTAGCGGTATTTGAAATTGATTTGTTGCCGATTTCGGTAGTACACCCCACATATCAAGACCGTCTTCCGTTAAAGTTCCAGTCTGGTAAAGGAAATTCTTGAAGACGAGCAAATATTTCATATAAAAATATATTGATTACCTTATCGAAGCAAACACAATTAATACTTCCAGCTATATTTATCGAGCGTGGCGATATGCAATATATGTTCTGCTCCTGCAGTCGTTTTAAAGCGTTGAATCGTCCCACACTCATTGCCGCGGGTAGAGCAGGCGGCACAGCAATTGTTATTAAATCAAGCGACTCTATGGCAATTTTAGACGCTGATATTCCTCGCATGATCTGTTCAGAAAAGTATTAGATATTAAAGAAGAACATAAAAAAATTCACTCGAAAAATATTTGAAAAATTAACCCCTCTTGAAATACTAATATTATCACATTCATAGCAGAGAATTTTTGGGTAGTGAAATTTTTATAAAGAATAAAACCAAGATTAAATTGATTATAAATGGTTCAGAATGTTTTAATAGGGCTAAGCACAGATTTAAATCAGTTGGTTAGTAAAATATTTAGTTCTTTATACCTTTGTAACTAACGTATAAAGGAAGCCGATAGCTGCTGTCATCGCCAACAAAGTTATGAATTTATAGGAATCTCTTTCAAACTTATAATCAACTGGTGGAGGGTATAAAATTGATCTTATCAACCCGCCTTTAGCCGTAATGTTTCCAGTATTGATGACGGCAGCCAAAACTTTTTCCGTTCCGATGTATCTGGTTTGCAACACTTTCGTTCCGCAGAATAGTGTGTGACGTGCATGTTCTTTTGGATCATACATTAATCCCTGTTTAAACGGTAGCGGTGTCTTTGTGATTGGTACACTTTCACCTGTAATGAATATGTTTTCATCGTAGGTTCGACATTATAAGCTAATTTTTTTGAAATCACCAGTTAAAATCGCTTCATCGAGAATACAATTTCCAGACAGCAAAACAGCATCACATTGCAAAGTGCATCCAGTTGCGGGAATTTCTATGATGTCCCCAGGAACAAGATAGTGTGTCTCCATTTTTTCTACGCTTCCATTGTCATGAATAACCAATGAAAAATCACTATTTTTGACAGTATCACGCAAAGCATTTTGATTCTGCAATCAAAACAAAAACACAAAACATTGACAATGAATTTTAAAGCTGTTTGTTTTTGTCGCATGAAAACACATTTACCTTTCGAGTTTGATTGATCGACATAGTTATTCCAAATACTGACATTAGAACAATAACAGTAGCGTAATAGTAGTAGCTGTAACACATCCACAATATAACAGAAAAAACTTGAAAAACGTAAAAAGGATTTAGTACTTCAAGGAACAATAGTGTGGGAATACTCTTAAAAGGAACAGTGATTTCATTCGGTCCGTAAACTAAACGTCTTGCGTATTCTTCGCTATGCGACAATCCCCTTTTCTGATGAAGATATCTTGCCGGCACGTTAAGATCAAGTCCTTTTAGCTTTTGAAATGTTTGCGTTTGCTCATCCCAAATGTATCTTAACTGTTTGCAACGAAACAAGCGTATTGATTCTAAATCTAAAAATGAAATTCAATTGATTATTAATGAAAATTCTGAATAATGTTCATACGCTTGAAATGTCCTGATGAAAAATGTACCGACAAACAAAAATTCTCCATTATGTTGTCTTCGGATTTGGATTTTGCAAAATAACTTTCCCATTTCTTTTTATTTTCGCGGAGCTTGCTGTAATTCATAGTACGTATAGAGTGTATGGAAGAATATTTTTACAGGGAGACTGCACGCATTTTACCTTATTGTTCCAGCACTTATGACAATAATATCCTTGATGTAGTCAATGGTATGCTTTCCATTGTATTTTTCCTGGACAAGAACTTTCTCGGCCGTATCAAGCGGACATATTTCGTAAGTAGCATAGAGCAACCAGCGTTGCTTCCAATGCATTATAAGCCTTAGCAGTCCACCGGTTAAGATGATACAAAGCCAGCAACATATACTACGCAATATTGATTTGCGATATCCCACAATGGTGAATTCATCATGCTCTCCAGGATTAAGGATGCCATTACATGAGCGCGAATCTGAAATTAAAATTTTCGAATTGCGTTCATTTTTCACATTTTTATTGATAGGATTGTGTCTAAAAAACTGATTCGTGAGAAAGGGATTGACTTACGAAAGAGGACAGAGTCTCTAAAAAGTCGTAAATAAAAACCAACCAAATAATTAATTGAATTGATAAAGCTCAAGTGGAAATAATCGATCTTAGTTATATTTAATCATGAAATTTTAAATTGATTATGCAATGTTTCCCAGCGATCGAAGGATGTGTTGTAACATGATCACATAATATGTTCATATTGTTCTGCTTGGTCTGGTCTGGTTTCGGAGTCCATTAGGGAAAATAAAAAGTGCTTTGGACGGAGTTGTATGCGGGGTTACAGAGTTCTTTTTACTTTGTTTAGATGGTTTTAGTTTGCTGTATTTTATATGCAACACACAAACCATTCCTATGTTGAATTATATTAAATATAAACATAAATAATAAATCTATGTCGGCTAATTTTTTCTACAATGACTTATTTTACAGAGTTCAATGAAAATTCGAAACTTTTCAGTTTGCAATTACCTTTGGGCAACAGTTCAGAATCTACATTATTTCCAACACCATTTCCTTGACAGCCGTCCTTGTCATGCATATCATCAGCACCATTAACCCTATCTCCACCGAATTCTAGTGTACTAAAAAGGGTGTTAAGTGAACGACCTATATGCAACCATAATGTGGAAATTCGCTGCAGGAGATTTGCGCGAGTTGCATGAATGTTATGAGGAATCCCATTAACGATTGAATTATCATCGTTAGGATCCTCGTAAATTTCGTGCTCGTGCAATGGCTGTTGCCGAAATTCAATTGAAATCGGAGTGTCTGGCATCGTTTATTTATTATTTTATTGTGCACCGAATAGAAACTCTTTGCTAGAAGCAATTGATCGTATAAACAGACCGTGTTCTATAACTGTTGTATATTTGATTTACTTAACCTATGATTCTTATCACGAAAACGATATATCTATGCAACTAAATATAGGCTTTTGATTATTAGTATTTTTTTCTATTGAAAACGGTAACCTGCTTAGTATATATTATATTATGTATATAAATATTTCCGTTTGTTAAACCTCAAACAAGAATGGATACAATAATCAGTTGGCGTTTCCGTCACAATAACTTTATTTACAAAAAATAATTAAGCGATTGATGATTGATTGATTTAGACCATGGCAAAAATACTTTTTAAATACACGATAAAAAATATGCAAGTTTTCCGAGAATGTTGGTTTAGAAACAAAAAAAAAATTTACAATTAACTATTGTTCAGCTATCATTTTAACAAATGTAGGATTAAAACAATTATGGAATTCTTGAAATTTAACACTTTTAGCAAGTGGTCAAATGTTCCTCTTGGAATATCTATAAAAAAATCATAAATTATTTTATAGATTCAATTATTATTCTTGTGGTTTTTTTCTGTTTTTTAAGCCACTTCTCGGAAACTGCACATTTCTTATGATTCAAATATTGCGTAAGTTAGATAAATAGTGAAAAAGGCGGACGCTTAGAAACTTTCTTTTAACTATCGACTAGAATTCTATTAATGCTTTATAAATATTAATTAAATGCTCATGCGAAATGAGTTGATTTTATGCTTTTCACGAATAAAATAATAATAAATACTTTTGGTCTTTCATAGATGATTCATATCGTCGTCTACATGAAACATCACTTTAAGATGCTACATATGCTTAAGTTTAAGAATGAAAAATCATACACTGACCTTGTTGAAAAATGGATAAAATCACCAAAAAAATTATTGTCTTTTGTATGTCATCAAAAAGATATACCTTTATACGATTTCTAGCCGTTCAAGTAGCTTGGAAGATTTTGCCTAGCAAACGTCTGAATTTGCATATGCTGAATTTAATTTCTGCTAAATTCAATTGTTTCCCTTTTTTGTATGTTTTTTCTGTCGCAAGATATTCAATAAACTAAATATCAGAACAAATATGCTAACTAACAATTGTGGTTTTGTTCAGCTGTAGCTCTTGTCAGTCTATTGGCTCAATTTGATTTCGAAACAGTTCTTTTCCTATTCGATTAGTATCAATTGATTTTCTGCTGGCTTTTTTACAGTTCAAATATAACGAATGTCAGTCTCCAGGATCAGGCTTAACTCTCCATTCCACTAGTGGCACATACGAGTTAATGTCGCTCACCCGCATAGTAGATAGTAAGAAATAAATTAGATTCAACAATACCAACAAAAATGATGAGGATGAATTTGTAAAAATTGGACGATCAAATCGATCCAGAAAGTGATTGGAAGCAATCGTTAAGGAAGCTGTTCGATCGGTTAGACCAGAGTCTAATGGAAATTGTAGAAAGTCTTTCGGCGTCAGTGACGGCCGTGGACAACAAAACAGATTGTAAATGGGCTTCAACAGGTGATTATTGATGCTATTGATATGCTGATTCGGATTAAGATTGGTGCTTCCTCCGCCTTCAAATTTATGCTCGGCAATAAGAGCTTTGGACGAGAGTCGTGAGCTGGTACTTCCCTGATGTCGATTATCGTCGGGTCGTTGAAGATAAATTAATCTTTTGAAAATTTGTGTTTCTGAGTACATTACGTGTGGATAAGGTCACTCTGTGTTTAAGTCTTTTCTTTCAATCTATCTGAAGATGTTCTGCTCGATTTCAAATACACCAGAGTAAAACAATAACCTTTTGGTTTTGTTTTTGT
Organism: Oxycera nigricornis; assembly: GCA_963942545.1. NCBI lineage: Eukaryota > Metazoa > Arthropoda > Insecta > Diptera > Stratiomyidae > Oxycera > Oxycera nigricornis. Next base: position 322,284 of record OZ012664.1, read on the forward strand.
TGCTGTGTTTTGTTGTGGGAGGGCTAAAATCCATTAACACGTTTCACTGGACACTTTAAACTTTTGGATTTCATTTGACAAAATATCTTTTATAATCTCTGGAACATTTTTTTAGCTGAAAACTCCGCGTGATTTTTTTTAACACAACTTATAGAACGAGTATAGTTTTGATATAGAACGTTTCACAATTTTGTTTAGTTAATTTGGTACCATTAAAACGCATGAAATGCCGTATAAGTTTATTCAGATAAGATTGTAACTGGACATTTAACGATAACTTTGCATTTAGGACTTCTAAGCGCACTATACAACACATACTTCCGTAAAATACTCATGGTTAAAAAGTTTCGATAAGTTCTCCAGGCAGAAGAAAACATTCAAACTGGTTCACAAAATCGATTACTTGCATATAACAAATTTTCCAATGACGGTATTCCGTTTGTCGAACCTAACTGTCGAATTAAATTAACATTATGTTTCATATTCCTTTTTTTTTTAAAGAAATAATTGAGGACGGGAAAACTATTTCTAGTTTCTTGCATTTGTAACTTATTCAGAATCGTCGAATTCGAAGTAATTTAACGGTTGTTACAATTAGAGGCATCGTAAATTTGTCTTCCTTTGGTCAGCGAACTGAGATTACTGTGGCATTTAGGATAAATTTATTTTAATTTATTTTTTCAACTAAATTTCAATTCTTTTACAATCGATGTTAGCCGTCAGTTCAGTTAATTTTTTAAATCAGCTCAAATCAATAGACGTGTTCGAAGATAGAATAAATTGTGTTTGCTTCTCAGATTGGTAGCGGCAACAATGGGTACAACGCTCATAGTGGGGGGCCTAATCTTTTAACGTTCTTAGGTGTGAAATTTTTATGAATTTCATAAATGAATTATTTTATATTGAGTTTCGTAATTTTTCTTTTGATCGTCAAGTTGCATTTCTTGCCAGTCACAAATGGACCGAATGAAGTGATCAGCAACACGCTCGTTCGTGATTATCATTCTGAATTGATTCAGGTACTCTTTTACAACTGAGTGACGACTACTTGTCTCCAAGCAGCCTCGAACCTGGTACTCGTCGTACACGAGGCAAGCGCTACAATCACTGTCAGCCAGACTGCTAGTTATAAAGCCAAGAATATATATTGGCCTTTCGAAATTATCACGAAAAAATGCTCATTGATTCAAATACGATCAATAGTAGTCGATTGAATTGCAAAATATTGCAGTGTTAGATCAGACACTTATCGGAAAATGCGTCATAAGGTCTGTTTCATACAAAACATCCAATGTTCATGATTTAATTTTCTTTATCAAGAAACGCATCTGTTTGCCACATTTTTTATATTGAATAAAATACGAAGAACATGAAATTAATTGAGAATGAAACAGTACCTATATTAACAGTCGGAATTGACATAACAGGCAGGCAGTTATTGTTACATATATGTGCATATGTATAAACAATTTTTCACACTCTTGGCCGACACGGTTGAAAAATCAATAATGAACACAGATTTTTTTACTAAGAACTGTGTCGGAAATAATACAGTGTTGTTTCACATGAAAAACACCTTCAATCAAACAAAGATTACTAATTGATGTCCATTGAAAACAGGACCTCACTAACATGATATTTAAGATGCACTAATTTTTTAGTTAGATTCTAAGTGTAGTCTTATCAAGAAAATTATCAAAACTGCTCATTGATAATATCGTATCGAGTAGGATATTAGTTTTATCTTGAGATCGAAACTATTCAAATGAAAAGGAAACTATGGCATTGTTAATATGAAACGGAATAACTATAAGTTTGATCGCTGAAACTTGTACATAAGTTGACTGTAGAAGTAGCAACAGATATGTGATTGTATGAGTCACAATTCAAGAAAGAGAAATTTTCAAATCTTTTTTATGGTGCATGCCAATCTTTAGGGTTTCCGTTGAATGTATATATAAATGACGGTGAATTTTGGTCTGTTTGTTAAGTTACAAGTGCAAACACTAGATAAAATGATGCTGATGTTAAAATTCACTTCATTCAGAAATTCGTCGAAACACGTGATTGCCGACGAAATTCACGAAATTTAAATGTGTCAAACGCCAATGTGATAATTTTACTAACACTCGAAGCCTCGTATTTCTAAGAGGGAGTTTGATTTTATTAGCCGAATAAAACACTTTAAATGCTTAAATGAGATCGCACAAGTATGAATAATGGCTTCTGTTCGAGTAAAATCACATCACTTCACACGTTTAAGTCAGCAAAAATCTTGCCGTTTAAATAAACGACTAGATAGATACACGCTAGGTACTACGAAAGATTGATTTATCCACTACGATGAAATGATGACCGGTTGCGGTGGCGGCGAATACAATCCTACCCTTGCAAATATGACGTTTAATCGCGCGTTCGCGTTAACAGTCGCGCCTTGAGAAATTTCTGAAAATTCCACAGACAGTAGAGAATTGTAAGTGATAATGCGCGAACTGTAATTCCACGTATAAACTTCATAAATTCTACACAAAGATCTTGAGCAACCGCAAAAGTGACGATGAAAAGAGATAGAGTACGCTAACAAGTTTTGCGCATGGTTGTTGCAGTTCATCGTGAGTACACATATATGCCATGCTCAAGAGAGGTAATATTGAAACGACCGACCAAACTGTGGGTGACTTAAAGATAAATCCACGTGTTCTCTAGATTTACGGCAAGAGAATATCTTGTCAAGAAATAGACCAACTTTTCGAACACTGAACTCAAGTGAGTTGAAACAGACGGACGGTATGTATTTTGGATTTTACAGGTCACTTATGCTATTGACGGTTTGGTGAGTAATGAAGGCGGCTTTCGCAGCACGTCTTACGTAAGCAAAAAAATCAATTCTGAAAAATTTTAACGCTTGGCTTGCCACTTCACTGAAATTGCTAGATCTTATGCAACAATTGTTACGTGCGTCGTCCTTTCAGATACTGTCAAAATATATTGCTTGCATGCTTCAATTTGCATGTCAGTATATTCTTGAATGATATTGACATTCTGACGAATTCAACCAATTGGGTTTGGTATTCCATTGCTCCCTAAGAAAAGGGTTATAATTTCATAAATTCAACGGAAGCACTCTCAATACTGTCTTAAAATCGCCGCAACATGCATGTTAAAATTTCTGCGAAATTATTGCATTTTTATGCATATCAAAGAATCCACTATGATATTTCACTCTCTCACAAATACAAATGCAAGCAATATGAGTACATAAAGAGGATCATAAATGTTCAGATGTTTGGCAGACACCAAATAGCTCGCCACATCAATTACCAAGCGCCATGCTGTACCCAGCTCAAAATCATATTTGGGCCGAAATTCGTGATTAGCCAAAAGTGTGACCATTTGAAATATTTTGCTCGGCTTAAAAAAATCTCCATTCACAGCGACTCGACAAATAATTGCCGGGCATTGGCCGAACATCTCTGTTTGTGGTATCCACCTAAAAAGCGTCATATCAAGCGTAAGACCCTAGACAGACGAAGAATTTCGATTATAATTGCCGTGCGAATTATAATTAGACGTAGCGTGTGTCTCTGCAAATGCGATTTGAAGCTCATTCAGACAATCATTCGGATGCTCATTGACGAATGATAATTGATCGTAAAATCAATACATCTCGCTTTCAACCTCAGCGCCATGCAGCGTAAAAAATTTGAAAACGATTGGAAAATATGGAAAAATCATATGTTTTCCAGGTGTCAAGCTGTCAAACGACATTTTGACAGCTGTTTATCGTCGAGTTATTGGTGATGGATAAGCAACAAACCGGAAAAATGACGTCAAACGTCATTCACTCCTTCGTGTGTCACTGTTCCACTGAATGCTCATTGAACGGCAATTAGCATTCGCTCAAACCTTATTCGTCTGTCTAGGGTCTAAGAATCAGACAGCGAATCCTGAACTGTGTGGTCGAAATAAGTACAAGTAGGATCGGAATTGTGGAAAAAAATATCGATGCAAATTTTAATTATAAGAGACAGCTAATTGTTTTTTGAAATTTCCATTCCTCCTCAAGAGTTTTATTTTTTGATTTATTGACAAAAAACTTTTATATCTCAAAGTTTATTTTGAAACAATCATAGAATATAAAACATCGAAACGAAAATATGCTGAAAATAAATTGTATCTTTGATAATTAAATCAAAGCCTCCATCAGTCAGCTTCCCTTATAAAAATCTAGGGCACATATTTGATTATGAAACGCACGTGGTCCGTGCATGTGTAAGTATTCAAATTAATGCGCTCCCGAGAAAATTGTTGATATAGAGATGCCGTCACTGAGCAACACACATATGTACATGTATGCTTGATTCATACACATACGAATAGCAGCTGATTTTGCAAACTGACTGTATAGTATTCTCATCAAGGTTTGATACGGATTTCGGGTAAAATGTATGTAGATGAGATGATGTGACTCGTTTCTAGTTGCATCGATATACATAAATCAGATTTCATCCAAAAATTTTAAAATTAATATCTAATTTTATCTATAACATGTGTTCGATAAAACGAAACGATGCGAGCTTAAAATATCAGGTAGCCGGTGACAACCGAAACACTATTTGAGGGATTTGTCGTGATTTACACCGTATCTAATTAAATGGTAGCGTTCGCACTTAAATACTTCAAATTGACACTTTATACCTGGTAACTATTTCGTGTTAGAAACCATGCGAACGTGCAGCTACAAACATATCTGCTTTATAGTTATTATTGCATTCCATTTGTACACTTATTGCACATGCTAAGACCTAGAGGGTGCTAATATTTAGTGACGTACATACAGTCAGTCAGATTTCTTACTTGAGCTACATAACAAGGAAACATTAGGTCCGAACTCTTTCGAGTGAAAATTGAGATAGCTCACGAGCAACTAGGTAGAACTTTCCTCTTGCCACTAAGTATGTACATATGTACATCGCACTCTAGTATTAAACGCTCTTTCGTGGCGGTGGTAGCTGCCTTTTTTATAAGCTAAATCAACCCGACTATTGTATGATACCTTCATATATTTACGTCCGGTCTTCGCGGTTCTTTGCCGATCAGAACGAGATCATGCCTGTTTTTTGTCATACATATATCATAGTCCCATGCTTAGTTTTAAACTACTCTTCGGCACTTCTCATGCTTATCATTAGATACAACTGTAGTATTTATATATATATATATATATATATATATATATATACATATATATACATACATACATATATATATATATATATATATATATATATATATATGTATATATATAACGAATGATTTTATTTCGTCCACTTTAGATATTTTAATGTGTACACCAGATCCTTTCTTACTCTTTTTCCTTCAGACCACAATTTGTCCGTGTATGATTTCCAACTACTTTTTTATAATAGCTCATCGATGAATGTATGCAAGAGCTTCCTAATGAATTGTTTCCTTTCAAAAATTCTAAAATTTGTTCCCGTAAAGCACTTAAGCAAACCTTAATTTTAGAAAATTTTCCATCACAGCCTTTCAGTAAAAATGCTTGAATTTTATTCTTACAAATTAATTGGTGCCACTTTTTCCAACGGATTCCTTACAATTAACCAGAGCATTTGATTTGTGCGGGTAAGTAAATTATTTGTGTGGAAAATTCCCTTTTCCTTGGAAAAATTGAATGTATGAACGCTTTTCCTTGCGAAAATCTTATAATAAGCTACGTTTCAAGTTTTACTCCTTGATCAGTTCCATGCTCACACAACATCTCCCAAGCATTCATTCACTTTGTCTTTAAGCGCGGCACCGTCCGTACGCTTGCTCGCCAGCACAAATGATGACTTACTCCAAGGGGTGGTTGGGCGAATTTTTCAACATTCCTGAAATTCCTAGCATTCTTCGCATTCCAATCGCCCATACAAAACTGGCCATTCGAACAGGGTTCGATAAGTTGATGGCAGCGAAATTCGCATCTGACCGCGTCCTGACCGAGTCACATGTCTCCAAGATGCTCTCAGCATGCTCCATTCTCTTCGCACTTAGGCGAAATGATATGCCGAGGATTTGGCACACTCTTCACTCTTATGCCAGTGCATAGGATGTTTAGCAGCTGCTCGGGACGGTGGCAGGGACGGCCGGTGTGTGCTATTGAACCACGTTCCGTCCTGAGCAGAAGAGCTCATTTCGAGACGTAATCTTCATGCGGTTAAACGCTTTCCTTCGGCGCGCATGGCTGCTTATGGTAAAATCCACTCATAGGAATAGTGTGAAGGATCTTTTTATGATAGAACCATCGATGAATACTGCAGGGAAATTAATATTCGGATCAGTATTCATGGATAGTCCTACAGCACCTTATGTTTATTAAATGTGTCGCTAGGAACTACAGGTTGGCTCAGTAATTAAATCCGTGTCGATCCCATTATTATTTCAGTCCTTCGTTACGACCAAAGCTCTATTTAATTTAAAAAAATAGTAAAACTATCTATGAACAAACTGTTACGAAAAACTGAAAGAGGTGATATAACGAAAAAGTTTGCCTATTTGGAAGCAATTTATGTCTTGTTTTATTATATATTATTTTTAATAGTAGCTTAGCATAGCTTTTGAAAATTATTGTACAAGGTATATAATTTACGGACACAATAAATAATTTTAATTGACGTATTTCTTATGTTCAATGAATTTTTCAGGCATAAAAAATATTTGTTATAGTTTTTTAAAGTATGTAACTAATACATACTTGGTTCAATGCCAATTTTCTTAGCTTCTATTTTCAGAACCGAACATGTCCCGTTCCTTGCAGTTATTAGTGAGAATATAATACGTAAACGTCGCTAATCGGTACATCGTTTCATTCATCAAAGATATTCGCAATGGATTTAAAAAAATTTATAAATTTATTTGCATTGTAAACATTATAATGAGCACTCAAATCCACTTCATCTGATTGTAAGTGAAATGTTCAGACCAATTCTATTTAAATTATTTAAGTAAATGCACTTTGATGCACATGGACGCCCATTAAAAATTGAACAAACTAAACAAAATGGGGATGTGATCATATCAAAACCATCTATGTATATAGCCGACAACACCGATGAAATATACATATGTCAGGCAATTTCCTGCTATTTGAAACATCAAGCGCTTTATATTCCACGTATGTATATTTTAACGTTTATAGGCTTTGTGCTTTAAGCACTAATGAATCTAGACTGTTGATTTTTTCCGTACTCAAGTCAATAATTGCATCGATTCAAGAAGGCAGATAGCCGTTATCTAGGTGGTTTCCTTTTGAAAAATCTAAGGTAAATTTACGTGATATAATGATGAATTGTTGTATGCGAACAATATTGATATATTGGGTTTTGGCGTTACATTTTTTGGACTTGTCCATTATCATAATAATGTCCGGATTGACTTGAAAGATTTTAATCAAATATATAAAGAATGCAGGTTTCATACACGTTATACACGTTTTTTCTAATCTTATATTATTATCTTTCAAGCCGAAACGATCGACAGATAAATTTTCTTGACTGATAACCGACTTTTGATAAAGCTAAAATTGAATCAATTGTTCAATGGCACTGTTGCTAATCATTTTGTTAGTACATCTAGACTAAATTTAAAATTTCAGATAATGTACAAAACGTTCACATGAAATCAAAGAGAGAGAGAAAGAAAGAGCTTTAATGTAGACAGCAAAAAAACTAACGAACTTGAACAACAATTTATTACAGGTTACTTATGCGAGTAAATAAAAAATTAGTGTTGATAAGCGGCCAATTTTTTCCCCTAATGTAATAATATGTTGTAATAACAACAAAATCACGTCTACGAGAATTTTTTTTTATTTTGATGAGAACGAAGTTTAATTATACATCATGAATTGTTGCAAACACGAAAACATAATCATGGCTATTTTTTATGTGTTTATAGTCGGCTATAAATTTGATTTTGTTAATGGTTTTTGTAGTGTTTGGCTCGAATTATTCGGTTGGATTAATTGAATTGGTAGTGACCTCCTATTAAGTTAAGCATTTGGTGTTTTTTTTCGTCTACTTCTTGTTCGGAATGTAAGGCTGAAAAACGCATAGCACTGCTGATTGAAACACCTTGCGAAATTCATAGTTGTTGTTGAATGTTCATTGCAAAAATATTTACTCGATTATTTTCCACTTCAGTTTGAAGCAATATCTATCGCTAACCAGTTTGGATTCATACGAAAGGATCGAGAAAAGGTCAGCCAGATATGTTACCTCTGCAGTTTGCTAGGTTTGTTTGCTTTTCAGATTGATCAAATCAATTATATTTTTGATTTAATTGAGCTGCGCAAGTGTTGGGCTAAGTTAGTTGAGTTTTTTTGCACAACAATAGTGATTTCAAGCTTGCGTCTATTCCGACATTGGATATTTTCGTTATTAAATTGTCGAGATGTGTTTGCTTAGTGGGCAAAAAAAAACCTTGACACATAAAAAATCTTTGGAAATTCCTCTTTTGATCAACTACGACACTTCAAAACGTATGCTTGAGATTTAATGCTTTTGGAAAAAATTTACGAGCAACAATAATTAATGAACACAAGTTCTTGCAAAGATCCTCAATGCGTTCTAATAATTTTCAATGAAGCATTTGTTCTTGCGTCAACATACACCAGACTATTGGATCAATATCGCCACTGTTCTTGAGAGAGAAAAAAACAACATAGTGAATCAGTCCGACACGGATTTGAAGGGTTATTCTACTGTTAATATTTCTGTTGTTGTATTATTTAATTAGCGTCAATTTTAGTTGGCGCACAATCAGACTTTGATAAATTCCTGTCTTCAAAATTAATGTTTTTTTATTCATGAAATAAGTACTACCGAAAAGAGATGACTGATGTCTGTTACATAGAATTTTATAAATACGCAATAAGGGTATTTTAGAAAAATGCTTGTCTTCACTTAATTTTGCTAAACTAATGAAAGCGCATTCCAAGCTGCATTTCATTGAATCAGACTTCAAAGCATATAGGTTACTCACCGGTATTAAAAGCGTCCCTTTTCCTGGATGCTGCATCGAATAGATTAGGTAGTACTCTTGGCACTTTCATTCCGACGGGAATAATGTATCACTGATTTTATATTTCATATAAAAGAACGATCTGCAATACCTGTCCAGCACTGTTGGTATTAAATGAAAATTTATAAAGACATTACACGTCTTAAGTCACACAGATCCGTTCACTGCGGTACCGAAATCAATTCGAAAACTTTCCAATTTTTTTATATAAAAGTATTTCAATTTGGAAAACGACACAAATCCAGCTGAATACAATGTTTGTCAAATCACCAAGTTGATTTATTGAATTTTGTTTTCAACGTTACACGTAAAATTAGAAAAAGTCTGTTCATTATGTGTACCCAGATGTTTCGGCGTGGCTACTATCGAAATCGACGAAGACTTGTGCGCGAGTGGAATTTATTACCGAAAAATATACGCGTGCTAATATTAATTGGAGTCTAGCTTAACCACAATATATATATATATATAAAATCCAGCTAGCTAGCCGAACTAGCTATCTTGCAACAATGAAAACGTCAACCTTTTTGCCTCGCCAAATAACAAACCCACACTGACTGATCGCGGTTAGTTGGATTTATCGAATCGTCGTCAATAGTAACGTAAGAAACTTTTTAATCGCTCGATGATTTGGCGTCAATTCAATTTGGATGTGACCAACAAAAAAAACCACCGAAGAGATTTTTCGGCATTGACCTGGTGGACATTCGAATGCAACCTGGGAACACGTCTAAAGGAACCGTTCGACTTGATATTAGCACCGACACCTTTTTCCCAGCACTGGTAAACAGATATTTTTTTTTGTTTATTTAGCCAGTAACCGTAGTACGGGCTTTTGCTTTGAGCTTTGTCACAATCCAATGAATAGATCTAGTCTAATCAGATAAGAAGAACGATTTTGTATAATTTGTAAGTTAAGGTAAACGTAAGGGTTGTGTATTGACAAATATAACGTTCACTTGATTTTTTGTTTGGCGTATTGTTTTTACGGTGGAAGCCAAACAATGGCTACCTTAAATAGTGGAAACGCTACAACGCGACTTAATATATACTGACAACTGTAATGGGTGGTAGACGAACGGTACAATATGAGTAAACGTAGCAAGATAGCGCGAAAATTGACTAGTATTTAAAATGCTTCATGACCCCAAAGAATTCAAGCCCCAGCTTCACTTGCCCGTCAACCAAGAGAGATAGGTGTTCCAGTTATGTGAATTGAAAGAAACTATAAAAAACATGTCCTACATTTTATCCAGTGTAAATTGCAACGTAAACATGACGCGACGTCCGCTAATAAGCTGCACGGATTCAATATGAGATGAATAAAACTATTAATGAGAAAAGTGATGAGAAATGAGTTCCGATATGAGTGCATATGTAGTTGCCTTCCGTATAAGCTATCTGGTTTTCAGTGTACACCGAAACAATAGTTTGATGCAGCATCATTGGTTGCGTTGTATCCAAGAGAGGAACATATCGTTCGGCGGGAATCATACATGGATGTTTTGTCGTAACGCGTAACAATATTGAAGACTTCTCTCATGCTTCCAACCAAATTAAAGGCAAACAAATCATTCAAGTGACAGTCTTCGTACGTGACCACTTTGTTCGTAACGCAAATCATCTCTTAACAATATCAATGACTTGAAGAAAGTTTTTGTAAAAGATAAAAAGGCTTTGATTCCAAATAAAATTTATATATATATAAATATATATATATATATAAATATATATATATATATCATAGTTGTTGAAGCTTTCGAGCCAGCACATTTTTATCAACATACACACATGCGTTCTGGTTGACAAAAGCTTTGGCCTTATCGAAATTTTAGTTTAATATTAATTTCAACATTACCTTACATTACATTCGGTTCTGAATTTCATAAAAGTGACAAATTCGTACTCTCTAATTTAACGGTCGCTGGAGTTGCTGCAATCACAAGAAAGATACCAAAGGCAAACTACCGATTTACTATTGGTTGCAATGTTAAGTTTCATCCAAGCTAAGAGAATGCTGAAAGCTGTAAGAAATTTAGGTGCGAGCCTAGAATATTGGAAACCATTTGCAAACAATATCCGTACATTTTCCGGAAAGTTTCAGCGAATCTTGAAAGAACAATGAGAAATAGTCCTCTGTTTCCTACAAAAATTAACCTTAGTTTTCCCATCTCAAACTTTTAATAAAAATACCGGAATTTTATTCTTACAAATGAATTGGTGCCACTTTTTCCAACGGATTCCTAGCAATCAACTAGAGTATTTGATTTGCTCGTGTGAATAAATTATATGTGTGTGGATAACTCCCTTTTCCTTGGAAAAATTAAATGTACGAACGCTTTTCCTTGCAAAAATCTAATCAAAAGTTACGTTTCAAGTTTTACTCCTTGATCAGTCCCATGCTCACACATCTCCCAAGCAATTCATTCACTTTGTCTTTAAGCGCGGCACCGTCCGTACGCTCGCTCGCCAGCACAAATGATGACTTACTCCAAGGGGTGGTTGGGCGAATTTTTCAACATTCCTGAAATTCCTAGCATTCTTCGCATTCCAATCGCCCATACAAAAGTGGCCATTCGAACAGGGTTCGATAAGTTGATGGCAGCGAAATTCGCATCTGACCGCGTCCTGGCCGAGTCACATGTCCTAGGATGCTCTCAGCATGCTCCATTCTCTTCGCACTTAGGCGAAATGATATGCCGAGGATTTGGCACACTCTTCACTCTTATGCCAGTGCATAGGATGTTTAGCAGCTGCTCGGGGCGGTGGCAGGGACGGCGACGTGTGCTATTGAATCACGTTCCGTCCTGAGCAGAAGAGCTCTTTGCGCAGTGATCATTTCGAGACGTAATCTTCATGCGATAAAACGCTTTCCTTCGGCGCGCATGGCTGCTTATGGTAAATGCACTCTGCATATGGGGAATAGTATGAAGGATCTTTTCATAATAGAACCATCAATGGATATTGCAAGAATCAGTATTAATGCTCACCTTTAATTTTTTTGATGTGTCGCTAGGTTGGCTCAGTAACCAATTGCATCTAACACGTTCCCATTATTGTTTCAGTCCTTCGTTTCCACCAAAGCACTATCGAAGATGGTAATAATATCTTTGAATAACTATTATGAATAACGACAAGATTTTATGAATTATTCTTTCTCTCCTTTGATACCTTACTTCCTTTTCGCTCTAATCCTGAGGCAAGTAGTAAAACTAGAATAACAATAATAATAATTATAGTCATCGGACGGCTTCTTCATTCCCTGAAGTATTATTTTTTATAAGATTGTTTCATTCAATTTTCGCATCAACATTTTGTAGAGGTTTCAAACAAATGTTTTTGCAGAACAATAAGAAATTGTCCTAGTAACTCTGTCTCCTATAAAAATTATATATATAGATTTTGCCGAATTTTTAATATACCATTTCCACCCCGAAATCATTTATTGCCGGATCCAAACAATCACTAAACTCAAATCATATTATTTGAAAAGTATTTTACACAGTAAAGCATTCAAAATCACTGAAATGTTTTATTACAATGCACAACTTTCAATTAATTATTGCATATTTACAATTTGTTTTTGAGCAAACACTTGATTGCCGAATGGCTATCCTAAATGTCCACCCTACTAATAAGTAGAATCAAATCTGACAGACAACTTATGGCTAAACATCTATCTTCCATTCATGTAGGTATCTTCAATCGTAAGGACTAATGCGGCGCTCCATATTCCGAATTTGGCATTGTCGGTACATTAGCAGGTGGTGCTCCATAATCTCCTGAAGGAATTGATGCAATACTATTGGGATATGGTCCTTCTGCCTCTTGTTTCTATTCGGCGGATAAAAAAATGTTGTAATTGTTTTACTTTCTAAACAAATTGTTGTATGGTACATACTTGTGTCTTGTATCTGATAAAATAAACTTCTGGTTTGCTGGGCTGAGTTGGTGCTGGAGTTGGAATTGTAATTTCGGGTTGTTCTTCGGGCTTCTTCACCAAAACGTAAACAAGGGTTTTTTCTTCGTTTTGTGGTAGTACCGGAATAATTGGAGCCGTAGGAGCGGGCGGTGATGGTGCTTTTATGAAAACGATTTTATAATGTTTTTGAGCTGGTGGAATAGCAATTGGTTTTCTGAAACGGAACACTGGTTAAATATAGAGCTCATGGAGAATTTCAACGCAATAATACCTGGGTGATACATATTCGGGCTCTGGTGGTGGTACATGAACGTATACGTGCTTATGAATTACAGGTGCTGGCGTTGGTGGACCATATTGCGGTGCTGGAGGCCCGTAGCTACCACTTGATCCTACCGCAGATGATCCTCCGAAACCGCCGAAATTTGATCCTGAATCAGCAGGAGCTTTATATTGATATGGCGATGGTGGTTCAGGACGAGCAAGTCCGAGCGCCAATAGCATGGGCAAAATCTATAAAATATATATTTATCAATTTGTATTACTATTTTTAAACAACATCAACAATATTTTACTTCTATAAAAATCTATTAACTAAAATAACTATAAAGTGTCCTTTAAAATATGCATGAAATTTAATTCGATTTTTATCTCAATCAAAAAACGAGCCAAAGTCTAGTTTATTTATAATCCTGGCTCACTCATGCATAAACACTTTATAAATTAAACCAATTAAAAACTGTTTTCAAACAAATTTCATGAAAAACGCACCAATAATCCTTTCATTCTGTTAACAATATTCCACACACTTCAATCGGCGCGAACAATCGATATAAATACGTTTAAAATTCTGTGTTCTTTCACTGTCGGACAAAAACCTCAAAGATCTGATATATTTCTGATGGTCGGATAACTTCTGTGCATGAAGTTCAATCGGCAACCAGACTTTATATATGTGCCTACTAGGAATGCTCTCACCTTTCTCATAACTATCCCCCGTGTTTTAATTCATAATTTTATTAGTTAGTTAGATTGCAGTGCAACAAACTTTTTTGATACTGTAATATAGCTCCTACCCTTCAGTTCAGTTGGTGTTCATTATAAAAGTATGCGAACATGTTAATACACTCGAAAGAAGCATGTATTTCATAAGACGGTATCCAGTGTATAATTGTATATTTTTTTCTACTTATTTCTTTGGAAAAAAAATGTTAAGAAAGGTGATGTGCTATGAATGAAAGGCAAACAAGTATACACTATACTGTATGTACGTAATACTAGTGGATGGTGATGGCAATCGTTGTACAGGGAAAGAAAAGCATTCAATGAAGAAGAGCCTCCAACTTTCATGTTCTCGTTACCGTGGGCATAGCGTTACAACAATTTATCTTCGGAAATAAAAGAAACTCATCATGGTGAATATACCAATCCATATGAAAGAAAAATGTAACGAAATCCCCCATGAAAATCTTAACATACAGATCAAACTACCAAACCGACAAAAACCACATGACTATTATCGTACCGATGATGGGGAAGTTGGAGGCTGCACCATCATGGCTTGATAAAAAAGAAAAGAAAAAGATCGAGTGTCCTTCTCACACACGTTATAGGTTTATAATTTTGAATCTTGAATGTGAATTCATTCTACTACTAAAATTTATTTCCATTCATAACGTGCGGCTAAACCTCTTACCCATGACACCATACGCATCTGTAGTATTACAGCTGAAAAAAAAAACTCTGGAAGACACAATTCCATTGCGTTTTCACGCTCCGGTAATGTAACGATTGTAGCGCTGAATAGTTATTTAATTAAAAAAAAAGTACATAAAAAAGATGGGATTTATGCCAGTCTGTAATGCTGGCTAATCACAAAGAGGTGTTCGGTGACTGTCGAGCCCAACAAAAACATTCGTCAAAGTCATACATGGCGTGCGAATAATAACGCGAACAACCAATCCATACTAGCGAGTGATTCGATGAACAATTGCTCGGTATTCGTCGTAATTTTTGCAATGTGTAAGCATCTTAAGCAATTGTCTAGTGAGTTTAGTGACTAAACACGAAAAAAACTCGACCTTAGTATAGTTGTGAGTGGATGAGCTTCATGAAGACATAAGATTGCACATTGTTTTACCCAATCATGACAAAATAACAGCATAAAATAGTGTGAGCAACCTGAAAGATTCATTATGCTCTTTCAAGCAAGACATCTTACCATATCGCCACAGCTAAGATATAATCCTAGCTCAAGGTTTCGTTGTGAATGCAATTCATTAAGTTTTTATTTTTTAATTTCCCTTTTTTCGCATTCTTAATACTTTCAATTTTCATATTCATATTCGGAGCGTACATTTCTTCAGGCTTGAAGTAAAAGAATTTGCTGTAAACACTGTAAACGCAATTTTTCATGTAGAAAATCAGGTTGGTGAGCTGCATGAAGTATGAAGTTATGACACTAAGAAATGCTTCCAATTCAATAGTTATTTTTTTCAAATCTTTTGGTTCATATTACGTCTTACAGTTATTTGTAAAAAATATCTTCGTATCATTTCTATGACTTTTTCAATTATCTGAGTATAATAATGCTGTAAGTATACCCAAATTAATAATTTGTTAAGTAACATATCGATTGTTTCACAGATATCTATTGAAATGCACTGTCTATGAATTGCCAATTTTTCGGTGTTGTTAGGTACGCCGATCAATTGCCATGAGCATTATTTTGCCTTAAATGTTAATGATGTGCTACGTAATTAGCTGGCTTAAGAAATCAAAAGAAGTGGACGAAGCAAAAAAAAAAACAACAACAACACGAAGTAATATGATTTCACATCAATTAATTGATCGGTTTCATGAGGTCGAAGTTACCTCAACAATTGGATTGTAACGTTGTTGCAATGTTATGAATGTTGCCAGGAGGGTACAACAAGGTACACTTAAATTTCACGGTTTGTGTTTTTTTTTCAAGTAGCAAAAATCTTGGGAAATACAAAAATCGCTTATAATTTATGACTTGATTTTCATCTTGACCTCTGACCAAAGTGGAAATCTGATAAATCGATTTAAATCTCGGAATATTGATTAGCTGAATCGGTCAGGGAAAAAGACTATCCGTTTCTAATTGAAGTAAAATCCAGATTTTCTTTTTATGAAGGAATGTCGTGAATCTATGTGAATTTCAGGGTCATCTATCAATTGATTGGCTTGCTCCTCTACTAACATGCTGTAGTCCTCAAGACTACTATTATATGTGTATCACCTTTTTAAAAACGACAATGACGCAACAGGGTTATTTTCATCGCTGATTCATAGTGCCTACGCTTTCTTGCAACATGTCTGAAAGGTTTCATATCCTATATCCTTTTACGTCTGTCTATCAATGAAAGCGAAAAGTTTTCGACATAGTTCTAGCGGTATATGTCATTTCATCTTAGATTTCTATATGAAATGGATAAGGCGCCAAAAAATCTGGCGCCGCTCTGTTTCATTCGCTTTGAAGATGAGAAGCAAAAAAACAACAGCATATATACGTTCCTCCTCAATCCTCATTCATTCATATTTTCTTGGCATTGTGGTTCGCCTTGAAAGAAGTATCAATTTAATAGATGTTGGAATGATGGATATTCTTTGTGTCATATAGGTCGTTAATTGAATAGACAAAAGGAAACAGAAATAATAGTTACCCATATCAGTTTTTGTTGGGAAAGTCGAATCCTACATGTAGATGAAAAGTTGGCTGTTTGGCGTAGCTTATTTTCATGGATTGGTTATCATAAGTTTTCATAGTCCCGATGAAACTTAATTGAATGGGCTTTATATAAGTGCAATATTTTTTTTTAAAACATGACTTAAACGGTTAAGAGTCGTTCCGCATAAACGCAATCAAGATATTTCAACATGAGTTCTTCAATAAAAAATCTAGTTAAGTGGCCTGACCAAGTACTAACTGCGAAATTTCAACTGAACCCATTTCATATCCAACATTTATATCCATGCCTCAAAGTCACGACAAGATATCGTAGGAAGTGTGAAGTAAACGAGCAAAAAAAAATGATTGCCCACACACTTACCGCAGCATTGTAAATATTCTAAGGATGATATGAGAGATAGATAATAATTTCGGGAAATGTGTACGTGTTGCGATTGCGTCAGTGACGTCATTATAATCCTTTGTTCACTAATACAATCAAAGTATAAAAATTATACGCATGTCCTGATGCTCTCCAAATTTAGTTTTTATGGCCTTATATATATATCGTCGAATTATAAGGAATCTGAACAGTTTCCTTAGGCGTCTAAAAGTGAAAATCCAGCTAATCCGCAGTGAATTACGTAGCAGTACGTAAGACGTACCTACAGCGAATTGAATCGAAAAGGCTCATACTATTCCATCCGAGATATTATTCGGAAGCGTGAATTGTTTAATTAACTAACTAATCGTCAATTTCAATTGGATTTATCTTGTTGGCATGTCTTCGTCAAAACAAAAAGTCAATTCGTTTTTCTTAGCGTTTGGCTTGCTAATGGTTGTGGCGGAAAATGGATGTTATTGTCGATATCTACCAACTCGGAATTACAGTGATAATATAGAGCGATTGCGGGAGCTCATGTATCAGGTATATTTTCGTTTTCATTAAAACAACCTAAACTAGGCCACGACAAATATGAAATTTATGATGGATGTAGGTACCCAAAATCAGTGTCTCAATGACCGTGACTTCAGTGCGTCCGTTTGTCTTTTCTTCCATTTTCCAAATTTCATGTTACCAGAAGTAACGTCATATCGTTTACTTGCAACACCACTGTGGAATTCAATTGTAACGTATAGTATTTCAATCAACCGGAATCACGGGTGCGTGAAATTTTAAGAGGAAACTCCAAGATTATATTCCCGGAAAACGAAACATGTTTAGAATTATGGTTGTCGCGTTGCATTTGAGTTTCATCTTGATGTTTGTTGCATTTAAAACATAAAAAGTTGGATAATACATTCGATGATGACAGACACTTTCACTTATAAACCGTACATCGGTCAATGTGCTATGCTGAAGAAACAACAACAACGAGTAAATAATGTCTAAACTTCAGCGTTTCTGTTGAATGAATGTTAAATTGCTTGACTTTTTCGTGACCTATCAATTAATCTACTTTGAAACAATAACGATTTAATTGCAATCCAATTCAGATCCTGGAGTCGAGCAGCGAAAATCAACAGCAGCAACAAACACAACCCCAATTATATTCTTCGCCTGTAACATCATTTTTGGCGCAGACATCGTTGCATGATCGTGGCTCGCAACAGGTTAAATCTGATTATGGGGTTTCCGATAATTTCGACACGTCATCATCAAATCGAGGTGATCGATTATTGCGCAATGGTGGCTATGATACGAACGCACGATTGAAACTCCTCTTGAAACATCCGCACCGTCTTATGAATGTCGATCAATTGTTGTGAATAAATTTGTGGAAAAAATAAGATCCTACCGATAGCAATCGTTCCAGGCAATGATAGTCAATTCGATTTGATGTGAATTAATACTAACCAGAAAATATTTTATGACAATAATGTTTCAATTAGCTGCGAGGGTGATGCAACGAAATATATACCAGAGAATACTTATCTAAATATTCTATTGAGACATGTAAATTGTGACGTACATATGTATATTGATACGTTTATTGTCAATTATCTATACTCTAAAGACTATGTTAAAATATGACAATAAATATGAAGAAAATGGTCAATAATATCTAAGTTTTAATTTGTTGCCAATGGCGTTTGGAATGTCTATGATTTTCCATTTTCGGCCTTTAGTTCAAGGATTCACGCGATAAACCTATGACTCATCATTCATTTGTTGTTGCTTCATTAACTCCCTCTCCTTATTTTATGTTTCATACTCATTTACAGTGACGTGCATTCAAGAGCGGATCTCGCATTTGACTCAGGGGGGGGTCACTGCCTCAAAAATCACAATAAAAGAAGAAAATATTGCAAAAAAATCGTAAAAATCACTAATTTACCTAGGCTCAGGGGGGGGGGGTCATGACCCCCATGACTCCCCTTGTATCCGCCCTTGCGTGCATTTCTAGTCCGACACCAAACCCCATTTTCGAGAACTACTTGTCGCCGAGCAGCCTCGAATCAGAATACCCGATGCACAGAAAGCTGATTGCAATGACTTTAGAAAAAAAGATACAGTAAATTAAACAACACATCTTAAATTTTTTTGTCTTAGGTATTATTTCTTTTATTTATATTGACACGATAGCAATATCAGTGAAAATCATTTCACCGTACATTTAAATTGTTTTTTTTTTCAAATGCCAGACACTGTACACAGAAATTAAGTACACTGAATTTGTATAGATAGGTTCTATGGCTATGTTATTTATGAAGAATATTTCGTTTACTAGGTTATTGACTGTTTTGGCAGTATTGTGTGGCTTTAAACTTGAATTTTCTCCGGCTAAGATTTGCATAGTGAGATCTGTCGACAATTACCTATTACGTATTTTTTTTTTCTTTTAAATTGAAAAACTTTATATAAAATATTACTGTTATGCAAAGTGATATTATTTTTTATTCGGTTTTCCCCCCTCTCTCTATCGCTTAATTGACCTACTTCAAATTGATATTTTTTGTTTTGTTTTGAATATATACTACTTTCATATGGGGCTTATATTTTTACTAATGATTTATCATTACCGTTGAAATGATAAAATATTCATAAATATTTTGTTATTTTCTTCGAATTGTTTTCGCTTAAAATCTTCTATATGTATGTATGTACATTCTTAAATAAATCACATCGACATTAATACCAATTTCATATTTAAATAAGTTTGCTGATCTCGTCATGAATTCTATTGGATTGGTTTTTTTTCCGTTCCACATTGATATTTCTTTGAAACACTTTATTGAGATAAACTCTATTTCAACAAATAACAAAACTAAACTTATTCAATCATAAAAAGAAACTTTAATTTTTTATATTATCTACACTTAACCTTTTTTTCTTTTTCGTCGTTTTCCTTTTCAATTACATATATGTCATTGTGTTGGTATAATTATTTTGTTAGTGGTTCTTCCATGAATATGGGAAATTATGACCATATTGAAAGGCGTCTGTAATGATCGAAGAGCTTTTGATAATATTATGATGATTTCATTTTTTTTCATTTCGTTTTCAATCATAGAATAGTAACGTGCAATTTTTGCATAGTTATATTTCAATGGAAATGTTAAGATTTTTGATTCAATTATAGGAATTTTTCTTTTCTCATTAGAAAAAAACAACAACAAATAATTTAGAAAATTTTGGAATATCACTCGTGTGGAATGAAAAAAATCTATGTACCAATAGGGTACATTTTTTATAAAATTGTCTCTCTACTCTTTTTTTTTTTATAAATTTTTGCTGTTATTAATTTAAATTCATTTTTGAACAGGTACGCCATATGAACACTTTTGTATTCGAAATAAACAACATTGAGATTAAATATACAAATTTTTTAGTTTTCAAAGATGCTTTTCAGCTAAAATTCTTGTGTATTTTTTTTTTTAATTTACCAAATGTATATCTTTTAAGTAATACATCAATCTTTGAGACATTTGCCAAACTTAAAATTAGGCTTTGATGCGGAGATACCAAGTAGCATTGTAAATAATTAATAAATTCAATTTTTATTCGACAATTTGAAATGACTAGAAAAAATGTAACGAGATTACGAATGAGTGATATGATGTACTTTTCGATATAATTTTTTTTAGGCCTTTTTGTATGACTCACGGCTAGCCAAGATGCAGTTGCAAGGCTTTTATTGATAATTGGAAAAATTGAAAGATGCTTAGTTAACAGCCAATATTGTTGATAAAATTTAATGCAAAAGCGACATAACAACCGTAACTTCATTATTTGTAAACATTAGATTCGTGTGTGGTGTTGTTTTTACTTCAAAAAACATCATTTTCACGAGCACTGAATGCGCTCATTTCTGATATCTACCAGAAAACAGCACTGCTACCATTTTCAAGATAATCATGAGATCAGCTTAACATGATAAAATATTTAAATTATACACAGATTCACTTATTATTACAGTTTACTATCGTAGTAGCTTGAAAAAACCAGCTGTGTTTTATTTATATTCTAATAGTTGACATGTGAATGATCAAGAACGATAGAAGAAACTCTTGTCTTGATATTTCGCCTTTGATATGCAGAGTTGAGAATGTTTTGTTGTTGTTGCATCTTTGCTAGTTTATATCATTTCGTTGTTAATCATAAAGCAAACAATGGAAAACATTTCATTTCGATGATTCTTGTTTGATTTTTAAATAAAGATCAGTTGCTTCGTAACATGATTCTAATAAATATTTTTATCACAACTTTATTTTATTTAGACTGAAATCGATAGGAAACGGCTATGGTCATATGAGATTTTGCTGGTGATTGATGAATGCAGCAATTGAAACTTTATCCTTATTAAAATAGTTGACACAAAAATTTGGTTTGTTGTAAAAGAACTACAACTGTGGTCATCGTTGTGGCAGATATGTTTGGGCAGCTAAACCGCAATAGTGTAGTCTCTTTGAACAAGACAATGTTTATTAACATTCGATTCCGTGATCGAGTTGGATGTAGATTTGGTGTTCACGTTTATATCAGTCGTATGAAAATTACTCTGTGCTAATTGGGCTTGTGGCTTATCGCTGAAGGCGGACGGTGGCGATGTTACATTTATAACATTCGCATAGCCAATTGTATCTTCTACTTGAAATGGATATCGTTTCTCCTCAAAAACGGAAATATCTTTCAAATTGCAAACGCTTGAATGCGACGAATATTTTGCACGATGGCTGGATTCAGTTCCCAGCTTTAGCGTATCCGCATTACAAAGACTGTCCATCGTTTGCTGATCGTGGAGTTTCGTTTGCGAGCCCTCGCAATCAAATAAGCTTGAATTTGCACTGTGTTCGTTGTTCTCATTAGAATGACGTGTGTAATGTCTATTATCTCCGCCAGCAACTCCATTTGTAGCTTTCACTTTTCCCATACCAGGTGAAAATTTCGAAGCAGACGAGCGTCCTTTTTGACGTGGTGTTATAGTTAAAAAATTCCCATAGCTCTTGTTTAGGACAATACTTGTTTCTTGCATCTCGAATGATATTAAGGGAGCACCTTTCGTAGTGAATTCCTGTTGCTTGCCAGGTGATAAATTTTTAGGTGTTAAACATCTGGACAGATTCTGATAGGAGTTCTTTAAAACTTGGGAAGATTGTGTTTGTGCTGATGAGAATGGGTTTGGACTTGTTGGGTTGGAAGCAGATAATTTTGATGCGACTGATCTTTCAATTTTATTGTTGCTGTAGTTGTTGGGGACAAATGGAGGATTGTATTGGGATTGTTTGGCGGATGCTGCGGACGACGTCTTTGTAAACTGTTGTTGTTGTTGTTGCTGTTGGTGCTGTTTTCTCGGTGGGTCAAATTTTCTGATGTCGAAGGACGTGTCCACGCTGAAATCCCTCCCACTAAATACAAGAAACCAACATAAATATTTGTTGGATAATTCAAATATAAACATAACAAACGAAAAAAACCGAAAGTGTAAAGGCTTATTATGAAATTCTAACTAGTAGCTGGACGGAACAAACAACTTAAGTAACTAAATAAACAAAATTATCGTAGTCTTGCCTAAGTGCACGATTTTGATCACAAATCCCATTAAATGTTGGCGTACGGACTGTTGTGCGTAGAGCAAGAAGATGAGATGGCGAATTTAAGCCAAACTTAGAAGTTAGTGTCTCGGGTGTTAAATTTGAATCGTTGTGCTTGTTTTCTATAGAGAAGCATGTGTAAAAAATGAATAGAATTATTAAAGTTCTTCCGCTCGGTAGAAACTTCCTTATGAAAATACATATACGTATATAAATGCATTCAAGACAGATTTAACAAACATGAAACAACACCTAGACGCACGTTTTTTTTATTAGATACTGGGAATTTCATCGATTTTAGTATTTATTTGCTAGCATTGTGTTGACGAACAACAACAACAGATTCTAAATAATGCATAATACAGAAATGGGTAACCTTCAATGCATCAAACATAGAAACATACATATATTTGAAGTTAACAATAAGCTGTAAAAAACTTGTAGGACGAAACAGTGTTACTAATATTCACAACGGTGACAAATATATATATATATATCTGTCCCTGATATTGATACCTGCCACAAACGTTTGATGTGGTCTTTCGTCAGGAGGTAAATAACATTGAAACACAAGACATCAAAATTGCATGCTTCACGTATTCAAATTGTCCTTCAACTGTTGAATACATTTTCAATTTGATTTTCTGGAATGCTTCGTTTCAAAGGGAACACGAGAATCATGGGAAATTGATTGAAGATTTAGAAGTTTATTATTAATAATGTCATTTGAATTAATGGATTTGTATCGCAGAAGAGATATATACTAACAACTCACCATAGCACTCAGAGCAGTTCATTGCCATTTTAAACATTTTTAAGACACCATTTGATATTTTAGTGAGATTTTTCAAATGCTCGAATCAACGAATAATACATAGTTGAAATAATCGCGAATATTTACATACGAAAACAAACAAGAATTCAATTTGTTGTTGTTGAACCAACGAACTAAAAATATTTTAAGCTGCAAATCAATTCAACAAGGGTCATGCAATGTGTAAAAATTTTACGAAGCTAACAAACATCATCGTTAATCAAACATGCAAATGGCATCGTGGTGGAAAACTATAATTCAAAATATTTAGGTCAAATACCGTAGACACTAATACTAACTTACTATGAAGAGGCGTTTTCGTAAAAACACAAGATCGCTCCTTATTTGTTTTACTTGCCGGACTATGTGTGCGACCTAAAGATTCAAATTAATTACTCAAAAGATATGAATGATAATTATTTGTTGTTGATCTTTTTATAGCCTTAATTTTATATTTTAAGATTTCTCTTGATTTTTATTAAGGTAAAAAATCTATCTTATCAATCACTACTAACGTTTGTTAAGTAATTAAAAAGGATCAAGATGTTTCAAAAAAATCCACTAAATCGCATCGTAAATTCGATGACCAATTCAATGTAAATCTAAACATCACTTACTTGAAAAATTCAACAATTCTGGATCGTCTAAGTGTCCAGGTGATTCTGTATGGAAACCAGGTGCAGCATTGCCATCTCTCTCGCTCAAATCACTATCTGAATTCAAACTATCATATTCTTCGGACTCCGATTTAAGCGCTTTTGACTTACGACGATTTCGTTTTTCGATTCCCGCGTTGGAAATGCTTGTTGAAGCGCCAAGCAATGTCATATTACCACAATTGTTGCCGGACGTTACACTTGTAGGACGTAAAATTTTCAAAGTTGTCGCATTACTTCCCACACTTAGTGTATTATCCCTGGAATCGTAAACTATACCCTTACGTGGACCACCACGATTGCCTGAATTGCTCGATTGATTTTCGTGTTCGGGCAAATGGAATGTAGCATATGGATAGATATCCTCCGAATATTCGGGAATTCGTTCTAATCCAGATTCGGAGTCGAGCGGTGATTGCTGCGCGGATAATTTATGAACAGTTGCATAAAACTGCTCGCAATGCTGTTGATTTTGTTGTTGTGGATGATTTACATCCGAAATTTGCGTGTCCTTAGAGTCCAATCCGTTTGGATTACTAAACGCTCTGCGACCAAATACAATTCGTGAATCTACGTGAAGTATCTCATATTAAAACTTTTATTTTTATTGAGAATTTCAATCTGCATTCTTCTACTTACTGTTTTTTAAACAGAAGCAAATGCCGATTGTCGAAAGAATTATAGTAAAACATATGACAATGAAAATAGCAAAAATATGCGGATCTGTTAAAAACGATTTAGTGCCCCCGGTGAAATTATCAGTTCCATCTAAACCTGCGTTCGGTATCAGTCCCGACAATGTTAATGTCTCAAAATAGTATTCTGTGATAGTTGTTCCAGCATTGTTATGAGCTGTTATCCGAAGATTGTAAGGGGTGGCAGGCTCTAAATCGCCAACCGTATATCTTGCCTGTTGGTTGTTTATAAATAACATGCTATCTTAGTGAATACTCTTTCGAATGCCAATGTTACCTGAGCGGCTACGTTGCTCGAGACCACAATCCAATCTGATTTGACGCCAGCTCTTTTAAATTCAATGGAGAAGAAAAGAATAGGACATCCCCCATCTTGCCATGAGGCAAGCTCCAGAAGAATTGATGTTGTGTTTGGTCGTATCAAATGTAGCTTTCGAGGAGACACAGGCTTATCACCTGCAAATCGTAGTAGCAGTTACTAATAGTAGTAATTCGGCTATAAAATCATACCCTTTGTTTTTGTTGTTGCCACGCTACTAAGTGGTCCAGCGCCAATTTTATTGAAGGCCATGATCAGAAATTGATATCGAGTTCCACATTGCAATGTCTCGAACAAGTACGAATTGAATCGACGGTCGATTTGCATCTCTTGCCAATCAGCAAACTCCCGACGAAATTGCAATATGAAACCCTTGATAGGTGATCCACCTGTATCATCGACCCGCCATTGAAGGGATATTGAATTGATAGTTGAAGACATGACAGACAGTTCGGGTGCCGACGGTGGTACTAAAAAATTATATGTTTTTGTCGAATTTAAAATGCTGCAATTATCGAAGTTACCTTGAACAAACAATTGATATACGATATAATCTGATCCGAGAGCATTTCTAACCGTGCACGAATAATTGCCTTCGTGGAATCTTTGAACGCTTCGAAGTATCAACGCATTTTCATCATTAGTATCCAACTTGTGTTTTAATTGCTTTGGTCTAATTAAAGGATCACTAAATTTTAGGTGTTCTCAAGGACCGTGTTTTGGTTTACCTCTTAGTGAGTATCTTCCATTCGGTATTGGGTCGTGGTGTGCCAACATACAAGCATGGCAGGTTGATGTCAACACGCCAGCTAACACTCAATGTTTGACCGAAAGATATAATAGCCGCTGGTATAATTCGACTGGAAACTAATTTGATGGCGGCAGTTTTGGGACCTGGTCCTGTGCGGGTTGATGCAATGATCCATGTTTCATACACCTCATGCAGCGATAAGTCTCGTACTTCGAAGTGACTGTTGTGAGCGGGAATGTCATGCTGGATTTTATTGTTTCCCTAGTGAAATTAATACTTAAATCAAGAGTCTCCAGGCGACAATGGATGGGAATAATTTTAATGCAATAGTTTCATGATATATTAATGATTGATAGTTGCATTCCCATCCATTGGTATTTGAAATTTACTGAGCTTATGTCTTTTCCAAGCCCTCTGATGCAGATGGTATACTTGATGAGAAGTCCATTAGGGTGGCGTGGTGGAAGCCAACTAATGATGGCGGATGTCTCTGATGTCGGAATGGCTTTGACCCGCTCTGGAGCTCCAGGGACCGTTTCATCCGTCATGCAAGTTATGATGCGGCTTGATATACCATCTCCGGCACTGGTGAACGCAAGAACCTGGATGCTATAGTTTGTGAATGCTTCCAAATTGAATAGCACCGTGCTCAAAAACGTAGTCACTTTGGTTTCGCGTTTTCCATAGTCAACATCTACGTTAGCTGGCTCGAAAAGGACTTTATAGCCTTGAATAACGCCATGATGGAAGTTTTTCGGCGGTTGAATCCACGATATATTTATACTTTGAGCTGACTGTGATTTGCATGAAACATGCTGTGGAGCCGCACTAGGAGTGTCTTCTAATGTGCGAGCGAATACGATATCGCTTGGTGGGCCATCCCCTCGAATATTATACGCAGAAACTGTAACAGCGTATTGTGTATACTTATCCATGCCAGTCAGGCGAAAATCATTCGTTCCGTCGCCACCGGGTATCCCGATCCTTGTGTAGTTGTATGAAGAATCTAGCGAACCCTGTTTTTGATAGCCAATTGCATAGCCCAAAAGCTCGCCGTGCCAAAGTTCACGCTCGGGAGGGCGCCACGTAATCAACAGTTCTTGAGGTGCTATGGGCTTCACCATCACCATTTGAGGTTTACCGCCCGGAACCTCCGAGTCAGTTTGGACGTGAAGAATTTCACTCGCCGTGCTTCTACCCAAATTGTTTTCAGCAAATAATCGGAAGTGATAGCTAGTAGCCGGTTTCAAATTGTTGATTTGAGCGTTTGTACTGTTTCCTGGTAGGACCATCTTGTTGTGCTCATGCCAACCTTCTACTAGTTCAACAAGTTAATGTTTCGCTAACATCTATAAACAGAATACAAGTATAAAGCATATTTACCTTGGGCCTCTTTGTACTGTAAAATATAACTCAAGATTTTTTGCGACCTGCTGCGACGAGAGGAAATTACACCAATGTCCTGATCATTTGATGTCCATCCCACTGTAACCTTTCGACTATTCAGCTCAATACAATGAACGTTCCTTGGGAAATTGGGTGGCTCGTCGATTTGCAAATGAATAGCTGCATGATCATGTCCAAAAGCATTGGAAGCCACACAAGAATATTCGCCGCGATCCGTTAATGATGTCTGCACAAGGGTTAGTTCGGATTCGGAACCCCCATCGATAGGGGTATTTTTTAAGCGATAGCGAATATCGTACGATGGATCGATACGATTTCCCTTTGCACGCCACGAAATATCAAGGGGTTGATCTCCATGAACAATGCATTTTAGACTGACACGATTGCCACGCCGTACTGACTCGTTCTGATTGAAAACACTTACATGCGGACCGACTGAAAGAGAAGCGGATCAGGTGCTATATTTGAATTGCTTCCTATAAAAAGATTTTATTTAACAATCTCGCACAATTTGAACCTTTTACCAAATGGTTTGTACTTTTTAGCGAAATTTATTTACTTTCCGCCAACAGGTTCAAGCTTGCCATATTTACAGTCCAAATGTTTTGGGGAAAAGTCTTAATCAATTGGAAAAAAAGTCCAAACCATTTGGGAAAATGTCTGAGCCAATTGGAAAGTGCTATATGCTTAACTCGCCCGACATACCATTAACAGTCAATTTAATAAGTTTGCTTAGACCAGCTCCAATTCCGTTGCCCGCTTGACAAAGAAAATATCCTTCATGTTCGCGTGCAACTTTTTGTATAAGCAATGATCCATTTTCGTAGCTTTGTATTCCGGAATTAATTGATGCGTAACTTAATTCGCGATATTCGTTTGTTTGATCGCCTATTTCAACAATAATGAAAGTGACGAGAAAACAGTCAGTTTAATTAATTAATTCATTTTACCAATTGCCTGTTTCCATTGGATTTTCGGTTCTGGAAAACCTTCCGCCTTACACTGGATCACCACCATATTTCCAAGTACAGCACTTTGATCCTGCGGCTCAATTATCCAACGCGGTGGGACTATATTGATCGGTGTGTAATAACTAATGTTATTTTGCAGTAGTTTTTTCAGTTTGTTGCATGCAACATGCAAATTTTAATTGGTCAAACTACCAAGGTAACGACTTAGACAATGATTTTAAATTTAAAAATATGTTTACTGTGTAATATTCAGTTAAATTGGATATACGAAAATTTATGCCAGTAAATCTATAAAGCGAAAACATGTATTTATGGATTTTAGGTCGATGAAAGCGAAATTTATTTTGAGTAAATGAGGAATCCTTTGGCGTAAGAATCCAGCTTCTAGTATTCTGAACCCAGTGAAAGTATCAGAGGAGACTTATGATATCCCAAAGGCCTCTTCGTGACAATTTACAACTCTCATGAAAATATTATGACGCTCCTTCGTTCCTTTTCAACCATTGTTGTTTCATATAGACACAATAGATATAATATTTTTCTGTTTCCAAAATCGAAGAATGTCCTGGTTTCAACTTAAATCCAATTTTTGAATTTAGGTGCATGTTTGGTGCGATAATTAAACTTGATAGGTGCAGGTGCATTAATGATTATTATCGTTGATGTTAATTGAAAATGTTTACGAACCGGCAACCGACAGCAAAGCAGTATAATCGACTGTTCCTGCCCGATTTGTGACCAAACACGTGTAATTTCCATTGTGTTTTGATGTAACATTATGAATTGATAAGATACTCGAATATGGTGGATACTCATTAATAGTGATTGTATGATCATTTTCTATATAGATGTCTCCAATATTGGATAACATAATACCATCTTTATGGGAGCTTCCTTCATTATGTGGTCGATTAAGTATAGATCGACCATCGCGCATCCATGTTATATTAAAAGGTTGATCACCTTGACTACTCGAACACATTAGTTGTGTTCTCATACCTTCTGTAATGTCATCTTCGAAATTAAATGGTGATATACGTGGCGGAACTGTAAAGAACGGGTAGATAGATACCCTTATCCTATGAGAATATATATTGTTTTTAACAATCACCATCAACAGATCGTGCTTTCGATAGGGTCCAATTGTAAGAAGAGATGATGAATAAATGAAGATATTCGCAATAATTTTAAATTCAATTTTATATATCGCGTCCTTTTTTTGGAAAAATAAAAAATTCAGATAATCTGTCGATAGCGATATCCTCTTATATATGTGACTGTTGCAATCCGTGACCGAAGTGAGTGGTGCACAAAATTCGTTGAGAAAATATGTGCAGTTTGTGGAAGGATTGTGAGATACAATTTAAAAAAAAATGCCCAACTACAAATCTGAAGTAACGCATGCACATTCTGCCTTGTATACACATAATATCATGTTACTCAAATCGGCAAGCTATTGAAGCAAAAGTTCGCCTCTTTAAAAATGTCTTGATTCAAAATCACAGACTCTAATTATTTTGCGATCAAAAGATATTTATAGCTAATTAATAAAGGGATGCAAAAATAAAAAAGCTTGCAACAAAAAACACGTTGCAGATATTACCATTAACCCTAAGCTGAGCTGAGTGTGTAATAGTTGCTGCATCATTCTGAACACGACATGTATAGGTACCGCCTTGTGCTCTCGTTACCGATGTGATACTCAAAGCGCTTGTAAACTCATCGTTTTGGCGTAATGTTATACGACCATCGTTTGTTGACCCGCCATCATTTTCTTGGCCAGAAGCTAAAACATTTAGCAGTGTTCCACTTCCATCGTAACTATGTTGTACTGTACGATGATCATTAATCCTTGTCGACAAGAGTTCACCTTGTGAATCTATTTGCGGGCTATTTGACGATCCTGACACAATCGGTTGTCCATCTTTAAGCCACGTGAAGACTAAAGGTAGATCGCCGGTAACCACTACACACTGTATACTTGTTCTATCGCCCACGTTCAAATCACGAGCAAACGAAAAGGGAGTAACTTTAGGGGGAACTAACCAAGCGAAACCAAGAGAGCATGCCACAAATGTTTTAAAAAAAGCGTTATATTAAACATTTCAAATCACATTCCATATAGTTAAAGTGCGATTTGGTGGTGTTTGATGTGCCCAATCAAACAATTTAGGGTGATGTCAATCAAAGTGCGTTTTTCGTGAGTGCAAAAATGAAAAGACATGTAAAAACAGACACATTATTATGTAGATATACTATTTTTCATTGTTGAATAATGCTGTAGGCATACAAATGAAGTACATTTGTCGTACCTAAAACCTTAACATCGACAGTCCTTTGCGAAGTATGATTGTGTTTGTTTCGAGCGGTACAAGAATAAGTTCCTTGATCCGCTACCCGTTGAACATTCTCCATTGATAAAGTGCCATTGTAAACACGTTGTCACATATTAGTTGGCAATCTTACACCATCTATTAAAATGTATAATATTAAAAATCTCCTAGTGTAAAGATCCAGCTTTTATTTGGAGTTAGTCGATCATTATGCGCTCATAGGAATTACAGCGTATTTTCTTTAATTTAGGTGTTTTCCGATACAAATTGTTGATATTTAAAATCAAATTAGTGATTTCCAAATCAAATTGGCGAATTTCGACACCAAATCGGTGCTTTTTCAAATCAAACTGACACTTTTCATTATCGATTGTGTTGAACATGTTCTCATTTAATTTGTAAGAGTACCAATTCTATTTGGAAAATTGCCTATTTCAATCAGAATATAACTGATGGGATTCGGAAAACACCTGAATTGAAGGAAAAACGCTAAATGTTACAAATATTGACTCACCTTTCTCCCAGACAATACTCTCGATGGGATATCCAGCAACCGGACATTTTATGTTTAACGATTTTCCAGCCACTGCTGAAATGTGTGACATGGGTCGAACATATGGCATACCTATGAATTTGTTTCAACAAAAAAAAAACACCATAGATGATAAACCGCTTTGTTTTGAGTGCTATTTTTTCAGAATTACCGTAGATATTCAAACGAGCTGAATGTATTACACTTCCAGCCCTCGACTTTGCAACACATTCATATTCACCTCCGTCTTCAGATTTAACGGCTGATATGTTTACATGACTTATAACATCACCGAATATCGTCACATATTGACCGATCATTATGCGATCATTCTGCTTCATTGTGTTTGTTTTTAATTCGTTAAAAGATTGATGAAAATTTTACATTAGCAAATCGAAGAAAATTCTTTATACGTAAGTAGTGTCTGTTTCAAAATTATAAAATCTTTTTTCAAACAATTTCAATATGAAAAATGATCAAGACTCTATGGAACATTGTTCATGACACTTGAAATTCAAGGATTAAAACATTGTTTCATAGCAGTCATTCAATTTTTCTGTTGGTTTCGATCGAAAAAAAAACATTTTTTTAATTAATTACATTTGGTAGGGGAAAGCCATCTAAGTTCCATGTAATTTGCGGGGTTGGATTTCCAGTTGCGCTACATTTTAACGAAACAGATGGTCCTGGTTGCATAGTTTGCTCAATGAATTTGTAGATTAGTTGCGGTGAAACTTCTGCGAAGTAAATTATGTTCATAATTTCGAAAATTTTTTGTTGATTTTCACTATATTTAAAATCTTTAATCTTTAAACTGATGAATATTTACCACCAAGCCGTAATTCAGCTGTTCCTTGTGTGGAATCATGCTCATTTTTAACAAAACACTGATACATTCCTTTATCCTCTTTCGTAATAGATGTAATCTTTATTAATGACTTATCCAATAGTCTAACCCTAGATCCTGTTCGTAATGGATTGCCGTCTTTAAGCCACCAAATTTTCTCTTGCGGAAATCCAGTAATCATGCATGACTATAGATTTCAGAGAGGGAGAGTGAGAGAACAAATTGCGTACTTAGTTTTGCAACAATAATCTACATATATTGTCTTACTAAATCTGCCGATTTTCCCAAATCTACAGTTTGTCTAGATGGCTGAATATGAGCGGAGAGAACAGAAATCACTGATATTTTCACTTCTAACGTTTCGCTACCCTCGCTATTTGTTGCTGTACAAAAATATGTACCAATATCGGTGACTTTTACAGAAGCAATAATCAGTGAACCATAACGAATGGTCGCTCGTCCAGTTTTAAGTGGTGAATTTATATTATTTTCGCGTTGAAACCATCTGAAATTGAAATTCAAGTTGTCTTGTTTGTGGTGAAAATAGCTATTGAGTAAAGAGGAAGGGAGTTAAAACAGGTGCATCAAAACTTCGATTTGAATTATGAATATTCATATATCATCTGCTTCTTTTGTAGTTTTGTTATGAAAGCTTTCGATTGCACACTTCTCCAAGTTATATTAGATGATACATAATGTTCTGCTCTCATATAAATTAAGCAGAGCTTGGAAAACTCGCATGCAGTATATATATTTTCCTCCATTCTATGTCTATATATTTATCGAATAATTCAGGACGTTCACGAACGCTGTTTACTACGCTACGTGAAAAACTGTGACATCCTTTAGCAACCTGCTGCAATTGAAATATAGTTTCTAGAAGCTTTTCCATACATGAGATGAACAAGAATTTGTCCCAACTAAAATCCCGTAGCTGGGTCGCTTATCATTTTATCTGAAAAGCTTATATTTTCGTAGCGGTTCTTGTCCGGGAAAATACAGAAAATCACCAAAAAAAGAAAAGAGCTTGAAATCGATTTGGCAAAACATATAGAGACAATTGTAACATTTCACTAGGCCTGCTTCCTTGTTAGTATTTATACAATATTGTACTTAACTTGACTGAGAGGATTCCATTCCGAAATCTGCACCAATTACAAGTGCTGTAAATTTTAGATATTTTTCAGCATATAAACAAGAGTGAATTGAAATTTCTATTCAGACTATTAAGAATAAATTAGTTCAATTTTTTCAGATTCTATATTGATTATCCAAAATTGTGCCTTTGAAAGATATCCTTTTAAAGCTGTCAACATTCTCGATTTATATTTTCAGTGGTACATTTCATGTTCAATTCATAATGTTCATAAAACATTTCCCCCCAAAATTTTCCGACAAACGTTTGTTTTTCCGCTCAGCCTGATGTTGAATTTTCATTTTGTCAGCATCTTTGGATTCTACGCCCATAACTAAATTGTGCTGCCTGTAGTATTCAAAGGGTTCTTTTGTGCCCATTTTCTGAACATCCTTTCTGGTTGTGTAGTGCAACATTTCATTCGATAAATCCCTCTAGCTAAGTTCAAAGAGGTCTTCTCTTCAACAAATACACAACAACTACACCATTTACAAGTTTTAAGCCATGCATCATCCTTCAGGTTTAATGAACAAAAGTCGAAGGGGATGGGAACTGTTTCTCGAGGTGGGGGCGTTTAGAACAAATTTTCCTCACAATAGACGACTTTAAACGGTTTGTAGTAATCAGTAAAACCGACAGCAGCCGCCACAAAACGGGAGTGAAGGAGTATGTACTCGGGATACTTGAGTTTCTCCTGAGGAAAAGCCATCTTCAGCTCATGATTTTCCCAGTTAATGGCTGGAAGAAGCAAAGTGGGGAATATGTGGTTTGTAGTTAGCTGTTTTCGAGACGGTATTGGACAAAAGTGGAAACAGAATAATGCATGGACCCTTCGCAGGCGAAAATTAACGATTCTTGAGTGAAAACGAATAATGTTAGACATTTAGGATGAAACCGAGATTGTAGCACGTAATAAATGATGTGTTGAAAGCGATGTGAATTCCCATCAAGTTTATTTTCGGAAATCAAAAAAAATAGCTCAATTTCTGCGGTTGTTCGGCAGTAAAATTTTATTATTTGATATTAAAACTGTGTCCTCGTAAAGTATCGCTTTATATAAAAATCTATATAACTTTTCATGATAAAATTTTCGTCTTCTAAGTGTGAAGAAAGCATTCTTGCTCTATTAGGCGCATGGATTGGAACGAGGTGAACCTTGTCCAACTCTACTCATTTTCGCTTAGTTTGTCCTGAAAGTATTATTTTGCTAGCATTTATAAAGTTTTTGATAGGAAAGACATGTGTCTTAAACTCATCTGACATGCCTATCCACTGCACAATTCAATTTGTTTCTGTAGTCATATGAAAAAAAGGTTGTACATGTACCCTATTTTATTTATGTATATACATATATATGATTGGACAGAATCTGAAGTTAGTCAGATAAGAAAAAAAGTTTCGGTTCATACGCCACAAATTCATTATGCTTGCTGGCCTTAATCGATTTTCCATACATGCAATTTACTTCTTGGTTGAGTTCATTGCCCCTGAACGTATAATCTCAATTGGGTGCTCACAAGCATTTATTGTGTTAATTGAGAGAAGTACTGGTTTGTAAACAATTGAATGCCAATTGGATTTAAAGATTTATTATGAAATTTTCCAATATTTTGTTGTATTCGTCGATGAGGTACGTCTTCTTTGTGCTTGAACTAATATGCTACCGGAATATTAGCCGTATTTTATTCGAATGCAAATTAAGGATGACTGGAAATAAAATAAAGCCCTGAAAATGCATGTGTTTTTACCCTCAAAATCCATCAATATCACATCCATTTTTCACATGGAATAGTAACAAAAAGCAAACATTTTTTAGACTTATATTTTTCAAGCCCAAATTTCGTCGACATTGAAAAATCCTTGAACATGAAACCTCTCCAGAGGAGATACACTAATTGTAAAATTTATTCTTGGATGTTTTTCCAGAAATAAAATAATTTGAGATTATTATTAGCCTCTAATTTTTTTCGATTCAATTTTGCTTATATTTTTTGTCTTTTATTATTTATTTATTTTTATGTATGTAGGATAGATAATAATATAAAAAAATACTACTTACTTGTATGTAGGGCTTGGATTTGCATATGCTACACACGGTACGACCAATGGATCGTCGATTCGTGTCAATACCTTCACGAACTTCGTATTCATTATGGGTGGTACAAGTTCTTGCATCTCTGAAATATATCGAAACAGCTTGATTTTTTTTGTAATTTGCATAGCTCGAAATTGATATGTAAAAATATCTTTTACAATTGATTTAATCGTAATTTGCAAAATTAAATTTCATTTAATGTTAAACGTGTGTCATATATGTAATCTCACCTGTCAATTGTATACGTCCTACATTTCCGCTAACTCTAGTTTCTTGAGTTAAACTATGATGCGTGCGACATCGGTATGTTCTTTGTGGATCGAGCTTGGTTACATTTATTATTAATAATTCGCCGGAAGGTAGCATTTGGTATTTTCCATCTGCTTTCAACAACGAAACCCAGCGGCGTACAAAATAATTTGAATATTCATATTTTTAATGCAAAATCGTATTGAAATTCGTACACTAATTCACAGTTATATAGAAAATATTATTTTTATTTTGATTCAGACATTTATTCAACGCTAACGCTTGTTGCATTTCGTTTCGTTGTAAATTTGCCGAATAAACTTTCCAGCAAAATGCTTATTACTATTTTTTTGCGAATTTAACTTGTTGCACAATGAAAAAAATATATGTACATATATTGACGTGTACATCTTACCTCCGTCCAGAGATGGAAAAATATTGAATGATGGCTCTTGGAGCCAAGAAGTTATTGTCACGTAGTCTTCAACAAATTGGGGTATATTACACTTTATTATGACGTTGCTGCCGAGAAAACCACCGGGATTTTGTACTTCAGGCTCGTATCGTTGATTAACCACTATTGAAATTAAAGAAAAGGATAAGCACTTATATAAAGGCACTTATAATGATATATGCAATATATATTATATACACCTTAGAAATACCATAAAATTTGATAGAGAATGGAATTTAATTTTTTTAAGAATACGATTTAGTGCCAACTGAATTTCCATTATTTTTTTAGATATCTTAAGGTTTGGATTAGTTAGGCATCACCGGAATAATTTTTCTAAAATTTATTGAAGAGAATATATACATATAAAAACCTTACGGCATCCGATAATCGTATATTATTATGTATCTGATTCTTTATATCAAATATGTCATCTGTACACTCACCCGCTTTTAGGTTGATAATTCGAGATATTATTGTTCCAACGGAATTTGTACCTAGACATCGATACGTAGTCGAATGAACATCCTGCCGAAACAACTCAGCTTCAAATGGTGGAAAATACAATGAACCATTCCCTAGGATGTGGCGTATCTATTTGTTTTTATTTAAAAACGATAAAGTTTTTAATCCACATGTTTTTAATTGATAGAAACAAAATAATAGTACTCCTAATTATATTTTGGATCTTTTATTTAAATTTTGAGAGCTCCGCTTATCCTTTTTTAAATGCTATTCGCTTTATGTCGTGATATTTCCTTTAATTTTTGAGAATTACAGAATATTAGGACACCTTATTTCATTTTCAATTTTTATCTTTAAATTTTCATAGCTAATTTCTCCTCTCGACAGTTAAAATCAAATAATCTATATAAATATTGTTTTGATTTAATTCGTTTTATGATTATTAGTTTTGAATATATTTTATATTTTTGGAAAAACTTACTTTCGGAATTGTTGAGACTGGATTATTATTCTGATCCAACCATTCAATATTGGGTTGCGGATTTCCTCGCATTGTACAGTCTGCACGACTGCCTAAAGTGTTTGTAAACTCCAATTTGCTTGGTGGCTCTACTATGAAGCAGGGACCTTGAGTATCGTACGAATTGGCGCATTCACATCTATTATTTTGAAAATTATTTATAAAAAAAGAGATCGTTTAAACAAATTTCAAGTTATTAATCGGGAAATTTGAAGCGGAAAAGTTTTCTGGGAAATGGAACAACACAATAAAATATATAAAAATCCCCTATAAAAACTTTATATATATTTTGCATTTACTCACACACACACATTATATATATATATATATATATATATATATATATATAATTGTATATATATATAGTATATATATATATACATATATACATACATATCTTGAAAAAATTCTGATATATATATATATATATATATATATATAATTGTATATATATATATAGTATATATATATATATATATATACATATATACATACATATCTTGAAAATGTGCACCTTCTCTATTTCGAAAACCACTGCCGGTTGATAAGACAAAGGGTGATCAACTTTCCTTAACACCTTGACAGACGTGATCGACGACAGTAAGACCCACTACTGCCAACTGAGATATCTTACATTTTAGCGATCCTACTTTGATTATTACAAATGCTATTACTATTTCCAATTCTGGTATTTTTTGGATTGGAACCAGAACATCAGGGGAATAACCATAACGCAGTGGAAATTCTAGTCCATGTTTTGTTGAGAAATATTGTGTTTATATCTATGAATCAATCATCCAATCTATGCGTTTCATCTACATATAGACCATTTATTTTTATAATTTTTTAGCATCATATAAATTGGCTTGTGCTATTGATAGGAAAGTTCCAGGGGCTCACGCTACGATATTTACCTCAAAGTTATAAAATAACCACTTAAACGTCTCTTCTGTTTAAGCTGAAGAAAATTTTAATTGCCGCCGCTATCACTTGAATCATTTCATCCTTTGGATGCCATGCTAAATACGAGTTATTGCAAGTCAGACAGAAAATGAATGTAGAAAAGTGTGAGGTGAAAATGCTTTAGCAAAGTAATATACAGTCTGCTTGAAACGCCATATAGTCTCAAGCAGCTAAAGCAAACAAAGTTAAAAGCAGTAGAAGAAAAAGTAGAAAAAAACGAACACGTAAGCATTCAATCAGGGAACCTCAGGTCGCCCGCTACTGGCAGTAAAAAATCAAGTCAAGAAAAAAATACACCACCAACCCCATATACATATCTCGGGGTGGCAAAGTTCTTATAAAAATGATTACATATATGAATGCCAATGTTTTGCCCTACTGTTCTGCTAATGTCATCACCCACCACCGCGACATGTCCAATACTCGCGAATGAGAATGATGAGCACGGTTCTTAAGCGTGCGAGCAATTAAAAATCGTGTGCTGGTTTATGGTAAATGATTTCTTTTTATTTTGTTCGTCAAAGAATCAAATCTGGCCGTGATTTTATAGGTGCCGTCGGGAGTTTTATATTAATTGTAATTATTTAGATGTCTTGAAAATTCCCCTTATTATTGCACCTGCAATCAATTAAACTTATTGGTCATACGTCGTGTCATTTTGCATCATCAGTGAAAGAAATACTTGTGTACAAATCACTCATGGAAATTATTTTTTATGATACGAATCTCTTTTCGTTGAATTTTCAAAAATTGCTTCTTGCAGCGAACCGTAAAGTCCATAGAAATTGCAGACTTGCGTAGCTAAGGATATGTAAGCGGACGGACTGATGCGAATTCAGAGTGTGTAAACGATTGCTCTATGCCGAGAAAGTCAATTGTATTGATGGCTATTTTTTTGAAAGTTAGGACCGTAGTTTTGATACCAATATCAATATTATGCCTCCTAGAATAATATAAATTTTTTCTCATTTTTAAAAAAATGAAATGATGAGAGCAAAACTACGTATGAACTAACATTCGCGCGAATAAATCCACAGGAGGCAATGAGTTTTTAATACTTAAAAAATAATAATATTGTTAAAACGCTCAGGGTACCACAATTACAGTGGTTGGCACATAATTATAAATATTAGTGGTGATAATATGCGCCAAATTCAATTCCGGAAGCTATTACATTAAACACCAAACACCCATATAACACAGATTAATTTCATTAAAATAAAAATTAAATTATTTTCTGGTTCCCTAATCGACATTTCGTATCATCTTCACCCACAATTAATTACGAATCGTGAACGAGGCAGCACAATTTAAATACGCCACGGTATATTGCAAAGCATTCGACATGCATAATTGAAAGAGTAGTAATATCTCCACTTCTTGTGTCTTTCAGGACAATTACTTTTTCAAGTTATGTTTTGTCGGCTTACGAAGCGTCGATGCGAATGTTCTGACGATACAGATACCGTCGACAAGGGAAAAAGGATTGTACAACAAGTACGAAAGAAAATGCTTATGCCAGCATGCAAGATATTGCAATGGCGAGCCGAGTATGTGGGGGTGCATTTGATGATTACTACGAAATATGGGGGTTAGTGATTGTTGATTGTGTGCAGTTCAAGTTCCTACATTTGAATGGAATGGTTTTCAACGTCAAAGCGAAGTAATTTTCTTTTAGGTATTTTGCAAATACATATTCCGTTTTCTACAAATTCATTCTTTGGAAAACCACATTTGTCCTGTACTTTCGAATATCATATGCTTTTTTAAATACACGTCGAAACAAAAGGATTGTATATATTTCCAAGTACACGAAATGGGTTAGTGAATGGATTTTTTCGCTAAGGGAAAATAGGAACACCGAGGAATCCGGAAGAGCTAGAAGACGAAGGCTATGTACCGAATTGGATTTCACATAAATCGTGATGGGGAACGATGGCTAGGATGTTTGTTTTGTTTGTATTTGTGGTCTAGTGCTAGCCCAAAATCATCACCTTGTGGTTAAGTCAGTGCGACAGAAGGGTTGAGTTCGCAATGTAAATTATTCAACAATATACGAACAGGCTGGATGTACTGCTCCTTGTTCCAACTTCTGCATCGCTGCTTCGCTGTATGATTTGAGACGGAAAGTTAATTTAGAACGTTCCATTGAAGCTGGGCCCAGTTGAATGTCATCCTCATCTACATATATGTACATATATAAGTTCCGTGAAAGACAGGAAAATGGAAAAACATTGAACGGATTCTGGTATGCACAACGTTATTGTTTGCAATGTTTGTTGTGTCTTACAACATTGGACGCAGACAACTATACAGAGATAGTTGTCGGTTTATCAGCAAACGAGCTGAAGAAATTAAATGGATGGAAAGGATAATAAGTAATAAAACAAGAGGCGAGACGGTCATATTGATCAACTGGTCAATCAATAGTTGTGAATATATATATATATATATACACGAGTATATATGTGAAACGCAACCGAATGACGTATCCTGTGCATGTAGTGTGAAGGATTTTCGCATTTTGTTTAGTCGTTTAGAACTGAACCGACTTCATGAATGCCTTGTTTTGTTTCGTTTGTATCCAGACTATATATATATATATATATATAATATATATATATATATATATATATATATATATATATATATATATATATATGTGTAGATATATATAGGTAGCTATTTCACACTGTTCATCATTAACTCGCTGCTGCACATCGTGCTCAATGGTGGGACGATGTTGTCTTCTGTAGCTCTGATTATCAAGTTTCTAAGCTTGCAGACTGTACATATGAGAACGATTAGGCATACATGGCGACTAGAACATACACAGGTGTATTTCGTGAGAATATACTACATATTTGGACGGTACGATTTAGGCTCCATTGATCTAGAATTTACGGACGACAACCGATATTGAAATATGGACACTAAGAATTCGGAGAGCGATTGTGTTTATTTTCAACGCTACTGTTGATACTTCTGCATTGCAATGCTTTTCGACTAGTGCAGCATCGATGCTGGAAATGTTATTTATCTCTTATGTATAGTAGCATTAGATAGATATGTATATATATTAGAATTGCAATATGACTTTCAACATCCTATACAGCACGAAATTGAACATGTATTGGGAGCTTCAAATTGCTTCTTCAACATCATGAAAAGTGCGTCCAACGATAATCTAATGATGAAATATTAGAAAGAACTGAACAGTGACATCTTATCAAAAGATAAAGAGTATAGTATTAATCCATTGACAAGAAAAAAATGCAAAGTGTACGCCAATAGTTCAAATCAAAGCAGAATGAAAATGTCTCCAGAATATATTCAATGATATGCACATGAAGGTCTCCGTTTTAAAAGGTTCCATCCATCTGACAAAATTGAATACAATGACTTTTCAGTGTTAATAGGATATCGTCGACCTAGTTTTGTGGATGGTATTTAGTGGTAGAGTTTCAGAATCGTTCGACCAAAAATTTCATTCGATTAATTTATAGAACTTTTTCTTGCTCCTGCCAAGTGACCAAACTGTTCGATAGAAACTTTTTAGATTGTTGATTGGGTGATATAAAAAGAGAACCGAATACATAGTCCAACAGAAGGTAATCTACTAACCAAACTAGACAATTTATTTACTAATGAATACTGGTTTACAACCATTGGAAAGAAATCGGGTGAAATTTTCACTGTCTATCCTTTAATTTCCATTTTATTTTTTACACCACATCAATTGCGTATAACAAATGAGGAAATAATGCCTTATTCTGAAATTCTCTTTGCATGCATTTAAATTAGCATGAAGGATGGGCAATTTTTCTACCCGTCTATTAAGGAACAATAACGACAACAACGTTGCAGTTTAGTGGTTACACTTGAGGCCTCTTGTACCCTCTTTGAAATTGAAAAGAGCTGCTTTTATCTTGTGTCGTGCAACGCTCAAGATACGTGAGTTGTGAATAGCATGGCGATATCGCCATGGACCTGATATGTCGACTTGACGCAATGTGAGTTAAGGAATATCTTTTTCACGAAATCACCTATAGGAATAAGGATGCGATATATATATGTATATATATATATATATATATATATATATATATATATATATATATATACATATTTTGGTCAGCCCTACTGTGTGGAGCCCTAAGACTAACATGACGGTCGTGCTATGGGGCTAGCAGTGTCTTGTATGGACTCGAAAAATACCTGCTTGATGAAGGTATCCGCTTATGAGAGGTTTTACTAGTGAACTCTCATAAGAGAGTTCACTAGTAATATAAAAGCGAACAATGAAAGGACCCGAGAAATGAAATTTGTCTACTGTC
Organism: Oxycera nigricornis; assembly: GCA_963942545.1. Lineage (NCBI taxonomy): Eukaryota > Metazoa > Arthropoda > Insecta > Diptera > Stratiomyidae > Oxycera > Oxycera nigricornis. Next base: position 364,563 of record OZ012664.1, read on the forward strand.
ATTTGGTTCCTCAACCGTAAAAAGTTTTCCATAAAGTTTTAACACTTTTATAGACTAAACTTCATTTAAAAAACCATTTTAAAAAGTCTCTTGTTGAATTAATTCAAACACATCCAATAAATATGACATCAAACTTGTGTGTGTGTTCTAAAAAAGAACGAAATAAATACTGAAAAAGAATGCTACAGGTCCTTAAATTTTGATATTAGCAACCTTATGTGTACATGATAAATAAATGGTGTACGTGATTTCATTGTATTTTCTGTTGTTTTGAAGGTCATCAAAAGGTCTATTAGAATTTTTTTAAAATCGATTTGATGTTTCTTCATCCAAAAATATGAAAATAATGGCATTTTATTTTGCAATAAATCGTCACATTTAAGAGACAAGCCCTGTGCAATATGTTTGCTGGAAAATCATGTAGTATTAATGTTTGGAGTCATAGAAAAAAATTATATAAATATTATATTCTATTTCAAATTCGAGGAAATCTACAGCACCAAGGATATAAAATTGTGAATTATAAATGCATGTCTAAATTCTTTATTGGCATAAAAATTAGGGTGCTATTGTTTTCATATGTTTTATTTCTACTTTAAACATCCTGACCAAAAGTATTTTCTTTCTATCTATCACATTGTTATAAGATTATGATAAACATTTGTTTTTCTTTTTGCAGATCGATAATCAACAATTATCAGCTAAGGTAAGTAGTTTTCAAAAATGATTTTGATATATATTTTGCTATTTTCTTTTATTTATTTATCATTAAATCGAAAAATCGAAATCAAAGATTGGAAAAATGCTCTAAAAATATTTTTGATACGCCATAAAAAATCACCGTCGTACTTCTGTATCTATTATGGATATTGAATATTAATAATATTTCATTTTTCGAGTAAATTTTGAAAATAAATAAATCATTGCACAATTTTTTTTGGATATACAAGACAATTCAACGTGATTGAGTTAGGAAAGCAAATAAATTAATTTATTTGGTAGAAAATAAATCCTTAATGCGCTTCAAATAATTCTGGATGTCAATATTAATATCTAGACCCGTGTGTCTTTCATTATAAAAAAAACTAGTGACGTCAACCAGTGATTCAATATAAATATTTTAAAAATATTATGAATATTTGTTGTATTCATTCATTCACCTGAATACAGTAGAACTCTTATTGTCAATAAGATGATTGCAACGTCTTGAATCAACTTGAAGTGCAATATTCTCATTGCTCTGTTGATCGACTGCAAATTACTGTTCAAGTCTGTAAATAATTTCAGCGACAACTGCCACATTTTCTCGAAATTAACTATTACATTTATTTAAAGACATGCATGTCAAGTTTACAACGTCGTTTATAACTGTTACAGTTCATATTGAATTTATACGGCTTTGTAACGGATTCTTTTTTTCAAAAAGACAAAAAAAAGTTAAGCACTTCGCGGCTCTTGTTAAAATTACCACATTTTTAATTCACGTCTCAATTTGTATTTATGCAAATTAATTAAATATGAACAAATGATTCGAGGATCGATTGAACATTCAAAATACCGTACATTGATTAGTGAACAATCACAAAACTTGCAGCTCGTCCTGCTAGCACAATTATATCGAAATACATTTAAAATATAATATTTTATGATGCACGCAATCAGTATTAGGAATTTTAGGCACTAAAAAACAGTCAAGCATTTAAATGAAAACATATCTTGCAGTCAGCGCTTTCAGGAAGATATACAATGCAAAAATTAAATTAAACCAATCACGTTGGCCAAAAAAAATTGTCGACTAGAACGCGCGTTCCTCTGTGTGTTATCTGAATGAACTACTGAAACTAAACGTTTGAGGATGCCAACAATCGAGATTCTGGTCCTGAATCCGAAGCTTCTGCTACTGTGCCTAGTATTTGTGGTAGCGGTGCTATAGCGGAGCGCTTTGCAATTTGGTTCGTTTTGCATGCCTTCTCGGAAAGGAAAGCACACAAAAAACCACCGCTAAATGCTGTTTTAGCATAGTTTAATACACCCAACATCTCCTTCCCTGCTTTCGCCTACAGCAAATCTTCCTTGCCATATCTTTCGTAAGATGCCTAAGGAGCGAGTAAATCAGTGGAGGTGGCTGACTGGTTGGTTTGGTTGTAGGTTACAAAAGGGGGCTAGCTCCTTTTCGATAAGGATACAACCGATAAGGACAGACAACGCGCATACTCTATGTTGGTTTTTATAGCAGAGTGGGAGCAGTGATGCTGAGGAGGCGACGATGAGTGCCGAAAAACAGGCGGCGTAAGGATGGATGTGGTGGATACGAGCGGAATATATCCATTTGCATGTGAAATGTGGACTATCGAAACTACTTATTGGAGGGATATCTTACATACTGCGTGAACCTAAGTTAACGTGCTACGGTGGCTTTAATATGCTCTACGTAGTGACCATTCTACGTATGAATTATTTTTCATGTAATACAATGGACTTGCAGTCGGAAATAACTGAGATCAAATTGAATTTATTGAAACTGCATGGCCAAGGTGGGTTCTGATAGCGAGATGCTGGCTATAATAGGATCAGAACTATTTTGCGAAAAGCATTGACATCGAAATAGCTCATTAATCCTTTATTTGCTGTTTGGCTTCCATCTAATATATTCTTTTGCACGTAAAGCAAACTATTTAATTGATAAGAGGTTCTTGCTGATCTCATGTGCCGTGCTATTTTTTCTGTAAACACTTTCATTATCCGAAGAAATCTGCTTTTAAATGAGTTTGAAATTGTATAATCACTACCCCCTAAACACGTACCACTAAGGGTAAGTGAAGTTAACGACAAAAGTCTATTAAATCATTCATTGTGGTATGAGTTGGGAGACACTGTATCGAAATAGCCAATTTACTATATATGCGCCGAGGGAATAGTGGGTTTTCCTGGGAAAATTACTGATGAATGAAAAACGCGAAAAGAAATTTTGCGGCGAAAAATTAATTTGTTTTGTTCAGCTCATTCGACCATTGTTTATATGCTGGTTATAATTCTAGCTTGGATGTTATAGTAGCTTTGATAAGCGCAAAGTTTTCACACTAGATTTTCGCAGAATTTAATCACATATATATTCAATTACCTCTTATCTATCATTTTTATGATGTGGTAGAAAAACAAGAACGACATCTTCTAATTTCAATAACACATCATCTTCCCGACCAATTTGCTACCCACATTTTCAAATTTCCGTTAAATATACTACCTTAAGGTCCTCTCGATATCTATCCAATGAATCGAAATGGTATAGTGCAATAGCCAAATAAAAGGAAGCATGCAACCAAACATGTAGTGTGTCCTGTTGTACATACTATCCGAATGAATGGAAACGAGCATTACCCACGATAAATTGGAAACGTGAAGTATCTAGAGATAGAGGCAAGGACGTATAAGTTTGGGGAAATTTCGAAAACTCATTAGTATTAGCATATCCTAGAAGCTCATTGACGATGTTTATACATTACGTCTTTTATTTGATTTCGTAGCAGTCTATTTGATTGACTTTGATCGTACGTAATAAATTATTGCCTGTGATAGTTAAATATTCAAGTCATCTCAAATACGATGAGTAATTTATTTGTCAAGATAATCTTGTTCTGCAAAATACTACATGGAAGTTTTGGAGCGTAACTAATTTATAAATGAATTGAATTTATTAAAAGTAATTAATTGCCACTAACCAAAACAGATTCGCATCAAATAATCAACCCTTAGTGGCTTTTTTTATATTCAATGAATTCGGTAGCTTGATTATTCTCTCAGTATCTTAATTCCAGCCTGACGGCTTTCATATGACCTGATAACGCTTTGCATATGAACGAAAGACCTGCGAAAAGGTAATCACATTGAATGGAGAAAGTCCTTCAAATAATACAGCATTATGTTTAAGAATCTTATCCATCTCGAAATAGCGGTGAAATATAGATTGACAACAATTGATAAGCTTAGTTGCTGCCAAATGGACATCTGCAATTGATGAAAATGTTTACCCATTGCTGATTAAAGGATGTAGACATCAAAGGGGCACTGGCACTGACAACAAGCAAAGGCACTCCTTCTTTATATTGTGTAGCAAGTGGTAGAAGAATTAAAAAACAGGCGACTATATAAAGAACGGTTGCGGTTGGTGTAGGATTGCTGATAAAAATCTCCACTTAATGCATCTTTTCATCAACCTCTTGTTTGCTTTTCGCTGTCGTTCGAGTATTTCGTTGGTGACGATGTACAGCTATTTGCTGAGTTAAAAAGGATGCCATTCTTTTTATAAACGCATACGACTACGTCAAGTCTATCTTGGTATGTCATCATGTGTAGCTCTGTATAGAAAGGATCAAATTAAGATACATTGAGTTGGTTTCTATACATGATACTCGGCTAAAATTTCTGACGTTCAATTAAGCATTGAAGCCCCATCCTGAACGTTTCCCTGTCCTGCTCAAGTCAGCCTTTAATTTACTGCCTCCACGTTTCCATCCAGTTCGCTTTCCTAATTGCACCTGGTTGTTCATTTAGTGAGAACTCATCTCGTCCTCTATTTGCCATACCACCCCAACATTTCTTGGTGAGTGTAGGGTGTTAGATAATTTTGCGGACTTTTGTTAACAAATATTGCAAATCATATAATTTCGATGATTTCTTTAGATTGTACACTTTTTCATAGCCACAAGCATCTGAAGGAAATGTAATTGATTGTGCTTGGAAATCCATGGAAATGTATACAATTCAATTGTTGAACATTTCACTTGCAGCTATGTTTCAATTTGATTACCAAAATAGGTCAATGTTGTTTGCTATCCGATGAATTTTGATTAGTGTATTAAACCGTCTCAATTCGCCTGTAAATAATTTTCATGTACTCTACTGTTCCAATGAGAAAAAATATATATATATCCTTCATTCACAAAGCCAAATGCAAAACAAAACGAAACTACTGAATTTCCCCAGGGCATTGACTAACACAGCCATTGCACTCATATCGGTGGATATTTTTTTCCGCATTCGCTTCTTTCAGTCAGTTGATGATTTTTGCCGCTTATAGGAATGAGCTAGTGCCGCGATGGGAGAGGGTTTTCCTTACAGGATGAAGTTTTTGTTCAAATTGTATTTATACTTTAACGAACTAACACAAAAAAGACCATACACATGAAATGGGATACATGTTGTTTCTTCCGCAAGCATGTTTAAACAACGCAAAAAGTTACGAAACTCAGTAGCTTTTCCGAGCCTAGTGTAACTATTTTCCCGACAAAAATCTATTACGGTAGAAAGACTAACTTAATCAAGCGCAATAAAAGTTTTGGGGGGAAAAATGACCAGTTTCGCGGAAAATTGTGCATTTTCCTTTGACTTTTTTCGGCTACGTAAGTTGAGTGTGGCCGATTGTCGTTTTCTTTAGTAGAAAGTTGTTAAATGCATAGTATATTTTTTTATTACATCAATTTGGAATGAATTATGCTCGAAGGGATTACGACGTTGGCGTCTGAATTCTACTCAGACATTGTAGACCAAAAAAAGTGCCTCCAGAAAAGTGTACTACTCCATATTTGTAATGTTGTTAGTTTATAGCAAATGAAGTCATGGTTTATACAGACTTATCATTCATATTCACGAGTTTTCATGCATAAAGAATAAATTTGGAAGTAAGTGGATGAGGTAGCATTAAGCTATTCGGCCCTTCGACTCCATTTCCCACTCCTGGAAAGGTGAGTTCTTATTCAGACATTTCCAAAAAAATTATTTATTTATTTATATATATATATATATATATATATATATATATATATATATATATATATATATATATATATATATCAAACGAAAGAAGATTTAATATCCAGCAAGATAGTTGATCATGTTATTCATCTAATCCTTAGGTCATATAATCCGTAAAAATTGTAGATTGAAATTTAAAAACATTTTCAAGCGAATTTTAAAAATGTCCTAAAATAATTTTTCGATAAATCGTTCATCTTAGATGATTTTTTTCTAGAAAAAAACACCGGAGGTTGAATGGATTCGACTATTCTATTCTGCTATTTCGTCTTGGTAGAAAACCATTTTTCTCAAACGGAAATATGAATTCAATCGCTTGGAATGAAATCAGATGAATGGTGCCTTATCAAAATATTGTCTTATGGAACTTTCTGAAAACTAATTGATGAGGTTTTCTTTAACAAAAATGATTATTGAAAATCGTCGAACAAAGCCAAAGCTTTATATAGCAAACTAGATATACTACCAATACTCATTGTATCCCTTCCATTCATTTATCGGTTAGAATTGAGGAGATGTAAGAGTGTTCAGCTTCTGTTTGCACAACCGAAATTCTGCTTCACAAACAAGTCCCGACTTCCTGCCATGAGGCCGTACACAATCATCGACTAAATTACGAAACACACGCTTCGTGGATACGTACTCATACCCACAGCTTCCTTTGATAGCATGGTAACAACAAGAACTACCGGAAAATTCATACGATAGTTAATAAACTGCATGCAACTTGCAATCAAAATTGGAAATATATTGGCTTGTGGGGGTGGTATGATTCGGAGAGTATTGAATAGTTCATATCAAAGCAAATATGTTGTATAGTGATTGCTCGGTACTAAGGTATCCATGCAATAATGCTTTGAAAGATGTCTAATTTAATTCGAACTCAGAACTATGATAACACAACCTATTAGAAATCATTTAAATATAATAATAGGTGTTTGAATCTCCGGGTTTCATTTTCAGTTCAAATTGTGTTTTTCAAATATCCTTCGCAAAATTAAAATGCTACGCATTTGCTTTCATCGTTTAATTGACAATTATTTCGAGCGCGCTTCATTAAAAAAATGAAATTTGACCCTCATATTGATCAATATTCTACTGAGCAAAAATTCACATACGATTGACGACAACGGAATAGCTGCTGATTTAAATATTCAGGCAAAAATTAAGATATACGAAATATCTGAAAGTACAATTAATACTTGACGACAGCAACTCACAATGTCGTAGCTTTCTCAGCACTAAGATGAATCTGCGCAATGCATAAAAGTATTTACCCAAGTCCACCAAATCAACCATATGATATTCTAATTTTAATTTCTTATCCATTACGCATATATATATATACCTTGCCGAAGAATCTAAAAAGAAGGCAAGCAACGAAGATGAAAAAAATACACCCTAAATGCTTGGAAATTCTTTCATTCCGAACAATTAATTTAGTATTAAGGACGAGAGCAAAACGCTTCCAGCACACCGTCCTACGACATACAGCTTTACGATGGAAACTGTGATCCGGCACAAAATCCATACACCCTTCGCCGCAACAACTCTCCTTCGTTTCACATGTTCGTTATACATTCACATCTCTTTAATTTGTCTCCTTGCCAGTGTTCTTCAAAAATAATACCGAAATGCGAAACAAATTTCACAGTCACCCCCTCATCGCTTCGACTTTATGTTGACTATTTTTTTTGGTTTTGCTTAATCCACGATTTATTTGGGAAGTAACTTTCAAGAAAAAATGTACGATAAATTGGTCTTTATTTTTATTTTTTATTTTTTATTGCGTTCATATCCTTAAAATGTGATTGTTTAGTGAAAACAATTAGTCGAACGTAAAGACGAAGCTTGAATCCAATAATAAATTTTATTAACACATTGGCAGTCAAGTAAATGAAATGAAAGATATATAAGAAGAACCATTTTTTCTTCTAAATAATCCCAACGTTGGTAGAATTGTAGAATATATATATATATATATATATATATATATATGTGTGTGTGTGTGTGTGTGTGTTTATGTGTTCATATATCTGCGTCTTTCTTGCGGCAATCACACGAGTTAAACGAGGCGCGAAACGCACGAATGACAAATTAAATTATTTTTGCCACAGAAACCTCAAAGGTGTGAAGTCACGTGACCGGGAAAAGGGGTTTAGGGGTTATTCCGCAGTCCTCGAAATGTTTCACGTGCTGGACGACATAATAAACTATCTCTAGTAAGCGTCTAGCAACAATGGGAACGCAGCGAACCATTTTTTTGGTTACTCTTTTAAATCGGGATGTAGGCAGGAATATTTCATAAATGCATTGCGTTTGATTTAAGAGGGAAAAAACACACAAAAGTTGATGACAGAAATTATGCCTGCCTGTGTGAACAGTAGATTTTTTTTCTTGTTAGTTAACGAGAACAATTTGTATGTTGAATTTGCAAATAACAAATTGCTGAAACCCGTGACGTACCGCAATACCTTCAATCAATACTATTCGTATTGGTGTTTCCCTTTCCCCAGAAAATATTCATGTCGAATGTTTTGACGGATCTGAAATCTGGAATTTTTTCCTCATGAAAAGCTTTCAGCAACATTTATCTTTTGCGCATATCACAAATGGAAAGCCTGGTATAGTCTGAACTCACCCCGATCTTTTGGCAGGAATTAATAAATTTGAATTGGCCTCAATCTCGGTATCAAAAGTGTGCCTGAAATGTGAATACATGAAATCGAATAAGATAACGAAAAAAAATCTGGCTTGGAAAAATCGTGGAGCACTGCGTGGAGTGCAAATGTCATACATATATGTACATATGTATGTATCTACAAAACGCGCTGTTTTCCTTCCACGCCTTTCTTCCCTTGTTGCGAACAAATGTCAGTTCGATGGGCCCATTTGTTATCTTAAAGTTGCTATTGAAACTGTGCAGAAGTGGAGATCACATTTTATTGAAAAACATATTTGTTCATAACAGAAGCACCAAGCGGTAATCTATTTCCGGAGTATACCAGTATGGTAAAACTTTAATTATTTATCTTTATACGATGCATGTATAAAGATGTACAAGAAACATTTCGCTATTTCTTATAGAATACACTATACGATTGTCGTCCCTATCAACAACATTCACATGTTCACTCTCTCACGTTGCAAACGCCGTCCATATGTTCTTGAAACGAGGTTATATGAGTCCATAAATCGATCCATACACATTGCTATGCATTTCTGAAACAAACCAAAATTGATATTAAGATTTTTTGATTGCCAGACAACAGTCAAATATTACGTAAGAATTTCAGTATGTAGTGCTTAAACAATCGTGTTTACCTGTTCGGATGAATCTAGTACCGTGCCCGGCTTATTGATGCATTTCTTGAAACACTTCTCACTCATTCTCTGTGAAATATTTACCGATGAATTTAATATGTACGAATTGTGTCGTCCATGTAAATTCGGATATCTTACCGTGATAAATTCCTGGGTATTGGCAAGGGCCATCTGTTGCTTCAGTTGATCCATTAGTTCACCCCTTTGGGATGCCGTAAGCGAATTCATCGAAATATTTTTATCTAATTAATTTATTTTAATATTTCTTTGGGATGCACTTATCGACTATCGCATACCGCACCAACAGAACTGACAATTGTGATAATACATGGGTTTAACCATAACCTAAGATACGTCGAATGGCAGATTTCATTTTGAAGCTTTGCATGTGATTTTGGAGCTTTTTTTAGTGTTCATAGTCGAAAGCTAGTTGCTTTTTGTGGATTGCATATTTCTGCACTTATAATACAAAATGAAAAATGGAAGCAGAACCATTTATTTTGTTTTATTTTTATCCACATAGTTTGCACTTTGAAGAAAATTATTTACGCGGAACGAAAGACTCAAAACTGTATGAAAATGTCTGGATCAGATTGGCATTTCTGCATGAACAAACCGAAATATTAAAACACTGCTAAATCAAAAAATAGGTTTATAGTCCGTTCAACGACTGCATTAACGGCTATAGGTTGAAAACGATACGCTATCTGCGTCCACTTAACGTTTGCTTGGTTTGGCTGGTCTGCCACGATATCCTTCTGTAATACCACGGGGATGAAACCAACAAAATCATTTAAAGGACATTCACATTCCCTTTTCAATTCCTGGAACGGAGTCACATACTCTAGATGAAACTGCGTCCCGAAGAAAACATCGTCCGAAAGCCGCATTGTAGAATGTCCATGCCCTAAAATTTTTGTGAAGCTAAAACCCTGTCTGGATAAGCCCTCTACATTCAACAAAGAATCGTCCAATTTTATAGTCCCGAAAGAGTCTTTCTGTTCTATAAAAAAATTCTGTCGTGTAAGAACTATATCATCGTTCACCTTTTATTCGTATTTCATCATACAATTCATAGTTCGCCATCCCGGGAGCTTGGGGAGCGAAGCATAGCCTGCTAGTATAAATACAAAAACATTCATTAAAAATAGTATTTTGAATATATTTTTTTAAAAAGTAAATTAGAATCAATTATTGCATTCTCAAAATACATCTCCAGTCTTGAAAAAGTTGTTCAAGTAAAAACAAATATTTTTTTAAAAAAAAATACACATAAACATAACTATTTTAGTGATGATGGCCCAAAGTTATAATGAGTGGTAAGAGAGCGCCGCAAACCATTATAAACAATTCAGTGTTTCTTAGCCCGGAATATCCTTTGGTCACACCAACTGCAGATTGATCTTCCAGATGATTGTAGTGTACTGTTGATGCTGTCGATGACGACGAACGACCATGATGACTATGGCCATGCGAATTTTGTGTCAGTTCGGGTAGAACATGAACTGTTGCAACATATAGAAAAGTTCCTGCTGAAAAGAGCATAGCAATTCCTGTGGCGTTCACGGAATTCAAAGTTTCTTTTTGTTCTTGGCCGATTCCGAAATAAGTGAGAATCGTTAGTAGGGGCGCCGATAATGAGAAAATGCCCAAATGTTTTCGAATGCGTTGTCGCTCAACACCTTCATGCAGAAGAAAGCTGACCAAACCAAAAGCAGCTGGTGCTTTGTGCAGCATGATGGCAAAAAACACGATCATCTCAACATCTTGATGAGATGTTGTAGCAGCAGCCCCTAAGGCAATGCCATCAGCTAAACACCGGGAACAATGGTAAAATTGTTATAAACGAAATGTACCTTAATTTTTACCTGCGGCATGGACCACGAGTCCTAACGTTGCAGTTATATTTTTGCTTGGTGCGGAGCCTGCGCTCCGTCGTAAAGAGATCTGCTCAACTAACATCATAAATATAAAACCTGAAATTGAGTGTTATTTGCATATTGATTCATTCGGCAGTCACACAAACAGAATACCTAAAACAAGCGACAGTCCTATAGTCGCTGAATGATCTCCATGCTCTTCATGTTCATGGCTTCTCTGGGCGATTTGTTCTGTAAGGACATTAGCGCTAGGCGCACTTGTTGTCAATGGAAAAGTTGGTTTGTGCTGGTGGACAGTGTCTTCATAAAGCGCTCTAATGCCCTCTGGAATTATCACAGTCAAGGCCGTGCCGACCAGCAGGCCTGCTCCAAATATTGTCACAACCCTAAGTTTCTCCTGTAAAAAGAGTATCAGAAGCACCAACCACACTTGAAAGAACTAGAGACTATACCTCCGATAAGTTGACGACCAATGGAATGTTGCCGGCTATATACGAGCCCACCAGCATAACCAGCGTCAAAAAAATAAGAACAAGTGTTTCGTCCATCACGATTCAATTGAACGGGCGTAACTTGTGCGATTCGGCACGGCTTGGACAAAGTAGAGATGCTGCAATCGCGAAATTCCACTTTAGGCCATTGGAATAGAACGTGTGGCGAGCTTGGGGGGCACGTACAAGTCGAATTCACAAGGATAGTGCAATGACACTACGGTTGATGCAGCTAGCTTAGTCTAGGATTCACTATAGTAAACGCTTGTAACTTTACGCCATACTATTCGTAGCAGCAGAATGTTACAACTCATTATTCAATAGGAATCGATTCTATGACACATTTACATTAACAATGCTTGATCGACACTTTGCACGAGTGATTTGTTTTCCGATTTTCGTCTTTTAAACGACGACAAACTATTCAGGAATGAAAACGTGTCATCGGACGACAAGTCAAGTGACAGATAAAGTAACAAAAGATACTCTCTCAAAGCTCGTACATATGAGTCGGTTTTTATCTGTAACTGTCATCTGTCACTCGTATCTATTTAACTTTACCGAATACATTTGAGAAAGCTCAATCCGGGTCGCTCTCGAGATACATTCATGCTCAAACTTAAACAATAAATTCTACACAATGCATGTAGTAGCATCTGGTGTTGAATGTCGTCAATACTTTGGCATTGTTATACACAATTGTTTGCTACTCTCCGCTACTGAATAAAAATAATCCAAGCCTATCACCGAATTGGTTTTGGATGAAGAATGGTGAAAGGTGTCTGTCGTGAGGCGATTTTTGAGATACGATTTTGAGACCATCCCTCGCGTTGCCTTTAACAGCGAGAATCGTACAAAAATTTTCTTAGATCATTCAGTGTCCTCTTTCGAAGATCCATTTAACTATCGAGCTACTTGGAATATACCTGGATACTTGGAGTACATATTTAGACGCTCCACATACATTTGACTTGAAACCTGCCTGAAACATTTAAACAATGAATATAAACAAAAAAAAAGTACTCCATTGTTTTTTCATCAAATTTAGTGATCGATGTGTAAATATTGCAGGATTTCAAGGCCCGATTTGGATTGTCGCACCATTGATGATCTGCAGATAGTAAAGATCTGAGCCCTAAAATATTTCTAGAATCTTCTACAAATCTTTTATTTGTGCACAACTCCCTTGTTAAATCGTCAATGACCGTTGGAAAGCAAACAAATATCCAATTTTAAATCATTTTATTTTTTTCTCCATTGGTTGCTGTGCATTGTGCGGCATATGCTGAACAATAAATAATGAAATAACAAAAGAAAAATAATGTAAATATTGATATAGTGTTCATGTTTTGTGTGCATAAATTGATAAAACTTAAATTTACAATGATTTCATGTTGCATTGGTTCATTTATTAATTTACATGTTGTTGTTGTTTTTTATATGGATCTATTCAATATTTTAGATTTTTTCATTACCTTACACTTTATTTCTGATCGATGTATATACTTGATAAAATCTTACTCGATAAAATCTTAGCAAATGATTAGAAAACTTAAAATATTGAAAAGTTGTTGCTTTTGGACTTTATACGTGATTTGTTGTTCATTTGAAATTCACATCATTTAGAACTTCCGCTAATTTTCAGATAGTTCGCAATGATTTTATTACTTAGGTATACGATTTGGTAAACATGTTTTATTAAAAAGGTAGTGACTTTTCGTTCATACATATATTATACTTTTTTTTCATCTTCTTCTGTTCTCAGCTTATTGATTATTATTAATAATTTTGTAGAGAGTTTAATTTTAAAAGAATTTCATTCTATTTACATTTGGTTTAACTATTGTGGTGATGTTTGCAACTATTTCTTTTACAAAGAAATCAATTTTTTCATACGAAAGTTTCACTAGTACTTAACGCAAAAGAAAACCAGTTATAATAACAACAGTAGATAATATCTATTGCCTAACAATGTATCTACGAATATTTTTATTTGTTAAATACTAAACTAAGAAGATATCTGCTGATTCTGTTTTTGTGCAAGCGCTCCCGGTTGGTGATGAAGCACTAGCTAAAGAGTTTGCTCGGGTAGCTGCCAGTGGCGATCGAATATCCTGATTTAAGATTGTAGTTGGATTTTGACCGCCATCATAGTAATATGTTGAATCTACAAAATACAAATTGATGATTCTGAAATGGGAACAAAGTTTCGCCAAAAAAACAACCACTACAATTAAAACATCAACTACCGCATGCAGTGCTTGCCTGTATTTTTATTCAAGACGTGACCAATTGAAATTGTGTTTTTTCCAAATGTTTTTATAAAGTTAGCACAGCAAGTATTGTTATGTCAAATACTCACTGTTTACTTACTGAGGAGTCCACTAGCCGCACAATAACCGTATGATCCGTACGCCCCTCCATACTGTGAATATGCTGGGCTATATGTGTAGTCTGAGCCGGGCACGACTGATCCACCACCTGCAAACACCCGTGAAAAATTAGTCATGTTTAAGTGGACGCGATATAGCTGATCTGATCGAAGAAGGATAACGAAGCAATATCGTTTAGTGAGGAAAGTATCGGCGTACACTAAATACGAGTACTACCACTCTAATATCTGGAAACCTGATTCTACGAAAGCATGGCCAGATTTTCAACCACTCAGCGAAAAATAACCCCAAACAGTTTCCTTTTTCCTTTCGACAGTCTTTGAAGCTGTGTTGAGCAAACATCTTTCATGGAAAATTTCAAAAGGGTGCTACAATTTTATGTCATATAAACGCTTTCATTTTCGAACCAAAAAGGATTTCGCTGAGTGCCTAAATATCTGCTATGCATTTGGTTTGTGAAGTAGCGGAGAAGTGCTTTTCTAGCGACTGGTGCAAATTATTTTACGGATCTTTTGATTACAAGTTTGGACCATTTCATAGTCCTACGTTGAAAACAGTGCGATAAATGCAAATGCAACCACTTTCTAATTTGATTCCCTCCACCGGTTCTACCGTGGTCCTAGTTATGGTAATATCACCGTGTCTTATGTGAGGTTTAAAGCAACTTGCCTGCCGAATAATGACTGAAACTTGGTAACATTGATGAGTATCCACTCTGTCCGCCACTAGATTGTAGCACAATTAATGCCGATGGGTCATTTGGGGATGGATTACTTGGATTATTACTGTTAAGGTTATTGGTACTGCTTGATCCAGCATTATTATTATTACTGTTCAGGCTTAAGTTGCTACTGTGATTCGTTGTATGATTGTGTTGCTGCTGTTGAGGGTGGCTTCGCGAGTTCGCTATAGATACGGTAACAGTTTCTTGCTGTTGATGCTGCTGCGTTGTACTAGCAGCTGCTGGTGCCTCGGGATTCGAATTGGTATTTACGGTTGCATTTGAGCTCGTTGTCTGCTGTTGAACAGTATCGTTGCTTACAATGGTAATGGGCAGCCCCGGCGAGGATCCAGATTCCCCATGAGGGCTAACTACTGAGCCAAGATTTGTAAGATTTCCGTATGTGTGTCCATTTTCCACCACTTTTATTTTGGATGGTTTAAGTAAAACAAGTTTAAATATCTATTTTGTAACTTTTCGCGGATTTATGAAAATTATTTCACTCAAATGTTACAGTTGAATGAATTTTTATTGTTATTGGCTTAGAATTCGCGAAGTTCAGCGAAAAGTGAAAAAGAGAGAAACTGTCTGATTTATAATCGGCAGTCTTACCTGTTGTATGATATGGTGGCAACGTATGATCTAAAATTCCTGCTCCAAGTTTCATTTCTTGCAAACTAATCGGTGCTAAAGGAGTTAATGAACCTCCTAAATGGGGATATCGAAATATTTTCATACAATTTCCTATTTTCGCTTTCGTAGCAATTATATGTGATGTTATATTTATTAGAAACTTTATAATCCACCGAAAATTATTGTGCACTTTACTTTATGTATCATTAAATAAAAATCTTTAATCTCTTTTTTGTGTAAAAAATTGATTGAATTCAACATTCTCTCTAAACCTTACACATGAACTTTTTTTCACTTAATATAAATCTATAAGAATTGGTTGTGCCTTTATCTTTAATATGTACGATGAATATCATAAGAAAAAATCCAAGTGACATACCAATCGGTGTTCCTATCGGTTGAGTGTAGAGCGAATTTTGTGACTGCGATATTGTTGTTATGCTGTCATATAGAATTGATTCAGAGCCTGTTGATGATGGGAAGCCATTATGTGTGTCGTAGTAAGTAGGTCCTCCATTTGATGTAACACTTCCAAGTTCGGAGAGCAATTTATGTTCATCCTTTATGCACCATTTTCCCGACCACAGCTAATGCAGAAATAAATTTATGAATAAAAAATATGAAGAATCGATTTCAGCATTTCCGAAAAAAATGATTCGAAATCAAACAAGATTCGTGAGAATTTCCTACTTCCATTCTCTGCCGCTTAGATAGAGATAGATAGTACTTAGATTTTTAATGAATTGAAAACTACCGAATCTAGTTTCGGGGAAACCAATCATCTTTAATTGATCCAGGCTCTAGATGTGATACCTCTTTGATGGGGTGAAAATTCAAATATGTATCAGTAGCCCCACCAAATTTTAATCCTATGAGCCATCACTGAATATTGGAATAATCAATACCGACAATGAACGCGACGACACTAACCAACAATATTATTTGGTAAGGATTCGGATTTAAAGGATCGCAACGCATAAAACAAAGGCTTGAAATTTTCGTTCATATTTAGAAAATGGATCTGCTTTAGTATACCGTAAAACCAATGTGAAAATATCAAAAAATGTTAACTTCGTCAAATTTGTTTATACTTACATTTGAATAAATTTGGTCGCCACTGTAATGTACACGTTGTCGTTTACTTTCACTGTCGGCATGTATGTTGACATCGCGATTTTCATCTGAAATGAAATGATTTTTTTTCTTATCTATATTGTATTTTAATTATATATTATATATAAGGTCTTTAAAATTTCAGTATATATATTATAGTTATTCAAGATTTAACAGAGATTTGAAAAATTTCATTTCTCGAAAAAATTGAAACTATAAAATAAAATAAATAATCCACTAGGAATTATGCCATACCTAAACATAAGAGGACTTCTATTATTTTCAGATTTATTTGCGCCGTCGGCAACGAGACGAAATTAAATTCTATTCAATGTCAACTACATATATAACTTCAAGCAGAATTCTTGATATTTTTTTCTTTTTTATGTTCTTTAAATGTGATTAATCCTGATAAGTGTTTGAAAGATACTCAAAAACAATCAGGACATTCTTATCTCTCAATCTGGAAATCACGAATAAATAATCTAATTTTGAATATTTCGTGTCTAAAGCAACACAGCCTAACACATTTTCATATTTGAAGACGGATTCAAATATACGTAGTAATAAATTGTGTCAACTGATATATATATATTTATAAAGAAATGTAAAAATTATGACTATCATTTGAAAGTAGCAAAATGTTAGTCAGGAAGGATATATATATATATATATATATATATATATATATATATATATATATATATATATATATATATATATATATATATAAAGAAATGTAAAAATTATGACTATCATTTGAAAGTAGCAAAATGTTAGTCAGGAAGCCACAAAATGTTGTAATTCACAAGTCAAAGCTAAGAACTACGTAGGAATCGATTGTGAGTACATGCACCCTCCATAATCAAAATACAATTTTTCTAGAGTAAGCATAAGTTCAATCCTATTAGAGGGGAACCAAAAGCCATTTGGGGGAGTGGTCACAATTCTGTAGAATTATCTCATATCCAACTGCAACCTTGAAAAGCAATCCCCCTAAAGATTTGGTGGCAACCTTTTACTGTACAGGAGTAGTCGGATATGAACAGAGCTAATCGAAATCCCGTTGGTTGGAGAGAGCTTACATTCTCCGCCCTATACGATTATTTTCTTTAGTATGAAGAATAACAACTGAAAGGAGCAAATGTAGTGGTTAATTTTTCTAGCAAAGATTTTCCTCACTGAATGCCAAATCTGACGACTGACTGTTGGGTCACCAGCATTTTTCTAGGGCGGGTGATTTCAAGTAGTCAAGGGGTGGTATCTATCTATGTTATAATCTATATACTAAAAGAATATGAAAACAAAAACTTGTAGCGTCAAGGACATTTATTTAGATGCTCGTGTGATTTATGAATTCAGTTGGTACTAACATTTCTGTTTCCCTCGCTCCTTTGAAAATACAACTCAACAGCTATATGAACTGCGGTAGCTTTAATGGACCTCGGGAAACATCTTCAAGCTGTAGAACCCAAATTGCAGGACACAAAATCGAGATTACAGCTCACTCAATACTTTTTTTTTGTCCGGATTTCAAGCATGAACCATAAGTATCTTACGGTGGATTCATATGTTACGCAGATTATTCCGAGAATCTGCATGAATCAACTGTTTGTAATGTTTTCATAAGATGCTAATTTTTTACGGTTCAGGATTATATTTTGTATTCAGAAAGACTGGAATGCTTCTTTATAGATACACGCAACTTTAGGACTCAGTCATTTTATTCATCGCTCACAATCCAATTCCCTTTCTCAATGTTAGGATAATAAGCTGGCAAAGCTCTACAAATGGAAGGAACTTTACAAATTTAACACTTTCCCTCTTCCATATTCTTTTGGGAACAATTGTTCTCTCCTATATAAGTATGCGAATTGAAAATGTCACAATTTTATCACACAAATTTGCACACATATAATATCAGTGTATCTCACTAGAATTTTCATTTATTTAACAAGATTATCACTTGTACATCCAAAGGAAATCCACTGGTTTTATCTTTCAACAACCAAACGATTCTATATCTTCATACGCGACGAGAAGATTTATAACTGAGCTCTTAATTTAAAAAAGGAAGGTATAATCCTGTACACCTCCTACAAAATTGGAAATTGATCTGCCTTAATTCACTCCGCCTGAAAATTAGAAATCCCTTCGTTCTATCAAGTTGTTCCCATCGATCCTTTTACATAAACCGTGACGAAAAAGCCAAATGCAGTTTTCAAGCAAAACCGATTGGTTAGTTGCAGTGGCACGCTGTTGCATTAATATAGCACTTGAAAAATGAAATTTCATTTTACGAATTATTCTTTCAACAAGGAGTTAAGTCACGTGACCGGATGACGAGTGTTTTGTAACAGTCGTCAAATCCGCCGTCGGTCGGAGTTGACTTTCCACCCTAAATATATTAACCAGCCAACCGCTAAGTCGGGTAGAAGTAATGCGCACTTATAGTTGCTTTCTATAATTGTTGCAATCAAATGCCACCCTCTCAAAAATCCTTCCTGTTTTTTTTCTCGGTTGCGGTTCGTATTGACTTTCAACCTAAATGTACCATCCATACGTGGTCTTCGCACGCAAGTCAACTAGGAAGTTTCTGCTGGAATTTTTCAAGTAGAGTATAGACTTGCGACGAGGGAGTTATTCAACAATAGGGAGGGCCAAAAAGCAAAACAGTTTTAAAGATAATTGTGGTCCACGGCAAAAAAAGAGGGAAACATAGAACAGTAGTTCGATCACGTGTCTGAATACTCACCGGATATAAAGCGATTTGATTTGCTACTTTGCGTAGACTTTTGTTGGATTTACACATATTCGAATAGGCAGGGATTTCCATGCAAAAAGGCTAATACACAACGAGGAAGGAAAGTTTCAGCACAATGACTAATGTTCATTCAAAAGCTATTACAGCTTGCATTGTTTCCATCAAATATGGTTACAGTTGAGGCCCAAGGAAAGATGTAAAGCGAAAATCTAACTCAAACCCTTATCGTTGGTTTTCTCGCTTGTTGTGTTTGTTAACAATCAATGTTACTTACCGTGATCATCAATGCGTTTTCGTTTTATGCTGTTCCCATTCGGATCAGTGTGCTGGATCCCTAGAATGCCATTTATACTATAACCAGCCGTTCTGTGTTCTGCAGGAACAGCACTACCATTGCCGCCGTCGGCACTGCCACTGTTAGTTCCGGTAACGCTACCACCGCCACCAATTCCTGAACTGGGATCAGACCCACTGCCTGTGGTCAATTGGGATTGTTGCTGCTGAGAACTTTGAGGTCCAGCTGGAGTATGTGATATAACTGACGATCGTACGAAACAAACGATAATGCAAAAATTACATAATTATAAGATATACTTCATTGGAAAATTACAAAGTGAATTTTAAGAGTACTATTCAGTTTGATGTTGTTCTCTTTAAATATATTCATACCTCCAGTAACATTGGTATTAGATGATCCTGAATTATTATTTCTTGCTATACTTTCACTATTGTTATTAACACTTGGTTGACTTTGTTGCTGTTGTTGTTGATGATGCACGTGCTTTGCTTTTTCTGCAGCTTTATTTCTTACGATTCTGTCAAAAATAAAATTGACAATATTGATGGAAAATTTAAAACTTGCAGACATAAATGTTTAGAAAATATTGAAAATAATTGGACTTCAAAATTTCTATTTAGAAGAGGAAAATTCTTATTCAATAGCTGCAGATTTTGTTCCGTCCACATATTTCCATTACCCTTTTTCGTTACTGAAATAATTTTTGCAAGCAAATCGTCACCACTTCGTCCACAGTTCATATTTTCAGAACATTTTAAAAAACCTCTTTCTCTGTGATTAAATGTATTGCTCCGATTTATAAGCAAACCTAATGATATCATTTTTCCTAGATCCCTAAATAAATCAAAAGTGTTGGTTTGATTACGTGAATTCTGCGTCAGCCCAAAAAAAAGAGTCATCGGGAAACACGTGCCAATACACGTGCAAGCTTATTAGACGAAAGTAAATTTCTATGTCGGGGATATTGTTCCCACATTAAATATATTCGTATAGCTATACGAGTTCTTACACTTATTAATGTTGTCATATGCTTAATGGGTAGTGTGGTGAAAGAAATTATGACTGTTGCATTGTTCCTATCTCGGAATCAATAGAATCCTATCAACAAATACTTGCTAAATACTGTTAACCAATCACTAACAACAATTGGTAATTGATTGCACTTCAATTATAAAATAAGAGTCCTGAAGTCTTGTCATTAATTATACGTTGAAAATACTGAATCCTATCCGGATTCAATCGGCATTGAATTGATAAATACCACAGGCAATTACTCAATTGTGGAGTCATGCTCACCATGCATTAATAGCTTGAAAACTGGATAGCCAATCAATCTGAAATGGTCGAGGACATTTTTAGCATGTAGACAATATCTTTATTTTATGCGGACTGGTCATTGAATTTCGAACAATTTAGTTGTTCCAAATGGAGAATAATTTATGGGGAGTAGGTACCATGCACATTCATATGGAGTAACAACATTTCCTACATTTGTGCACACTTTTCTCTGGGCCTAATAATCAAAATTTACTAAGATTGCATAGGTTTCTTTAACGATGTGATTTTATTATTTTAGGTAGAACAAATTTTGCTTAGACTTGGTTTTTTTCGTATGGCAACAATTTTAAATATGAAAATTAATTTATCTTTAAAATTGCCCCTCTCAGTAAGATATCAACAGATTTCTTTTGTGGAAATATCTGATGCTTGTGCATCGTTTTCATCTGAATTCATTTGAAACCATTTCGGTGTCAAAAACACCGATTTCTGTCATTTATGATGGAGTCATTTAGCTCAGCCTTTTTCAAAATTGATCCAGGAGAAAAAATTTGAATTTTTTCTTCATTTGTTAATACCAACTTCAACACTTTAATAATTTTCTTAGCACTTCTAGTTGACACGCAACATTTTTGGAATCATTCTTGGATGCAGGAGAGTCTGAAGTTAATAAAAAAATTTAAATTTTCCTCCATGCATATTAAGCAATTATATTTTCTGCTTTTCTGAAATTCATTCCAATTAATTTCACTGAATTTTTTTTATTTTGCAATTGATAAAACTCTTCTTGTATGGTAAAAGAAAAAACAACTAAATTAGGCTTATGCATAAAATGTATATTTAGCTAAAATCATGTTATTTTCTTGGTCAGAATGCATCCTATTTCCCTTGCAGATAATTTCTTTGATGTCAAAAGAATATACCGCGCTGTGCAAATCTATTTTACGAGTAGTTTTTGTTGCAAGATTTTACGATCTGACATTTAATGATTCATTTTAAAGGCGACAATGTTAGATTGTTGCATTTAGTTGCGTGTGTGAAAATGCTTTTACGAAAATAACCAGTAAGCACTTGAGATTTGACAAAATTAACCCGATGACGTTGAGTTTTGCTCACAGCGGATAGGTGTACGTTTAACAGCTACATGAAGCAAAAAGATTACATCACATTGGTTGAAAAATGTAAATCATAATAAAGATATATGTATCTTTTCGTTAGAATCAACAACGAGCAATTTTGAGTTGAATTGTGTTGATGCTACAGCGATATGCTGTAATCTGCTTTGAAATGCTAATAGAATAAAAAAACAGGATGATTTTTTTGCCATTAAGCCAGAATAAAGTGCATATCTATCTTTTAAATAAAACGAAAATATATTAAAAATATGAACAATAAATTTCAACATAAAACAACTGCAAAATTCATCATGGATTCTTATATAACATTTAAACATTGAATATTTTACAGCATTTACGATACAGTTTTAATATAAACCTTCAAACAATCTACAACCGCATATTAAATGATAATGATAACTCCATTTTAAATCCCAGCAGAACCCCTAACTTCCCACTTAACCATTAACTTTGGTGGAATGAATTGAGTGAGTTATTAGTTGTTTCAAAAACTTTCTTCAAGTCTATCCCTGTTTCGTTGAGGACAGCCCCCACGTTAACACTTACAAACAGGACGTTGTGAATACATAGCATGTGCTGTTGTTGTATAACAGGTATGTCGATATAATACCCATCTGTTTTTACACCGTTATATAGGATTTGCGCAGTGCTCCACCACAATAATTGCTACCGTCTTCCTACTTTCTCTGGCTCCAGCTCATGATTCTATAGAATATTACAATGAGGACATCGTCACACCAATAGCATTCACAAGGATACCGTCTTCAATTTAGAAAACTGAAGGGTTGGTGGTGGATCTTTACGCTTTCGCTCAAGACGAGCTCGTTACCTTTTCCCTGACACATAAGTGGAATGTAAGAGCTGCAGCTCTCGGCAAGAGTTTAGCTAACGCAAAAGAACATCTTGGAAGGGGGTTGGTTTGTGAAGCAAAGTATATGAAACCAAAATACTCTGATTGTAAGCAAGTTAAATAACACCACTAAAACAAACCTCGCTGAACCAGAAATCCCGAAGAAATGGGAACATTTTCCAAGTCAATTTACTTGAGTTCATTGATTGTGTGTGATGGTGGAAAACAACGAGAAAATTGTATCAAGACATCCGCGAAGACATTGAGGGATCGAAATAGTACCACAAAAAGGAGAATATTTCAGTGTTAGAATAGATGGTGGAAGATGATAGGATTATTTGCATACAGGATGATACAAATTCCTTTGCGTACATTTTCTGGGGGGTTATGGTAAAGTAAATGTGGAAAAGATGGCGGTTCGTGCCATTGAGTTAAATGCGTTAGGGTAACGTAGATAAAGTGATTATATCTCCCAGCGCACAGACGGAGGTTATTATGCCATCCAATTATACTAAATTGTTGTTTCATGAACATAATTTGCGTGGTGGAGAGTGGAATTGTGCTGCACTTTATTCTGGGTAAGAACAATTTGTGGTGTTGGAGTTTAGGTGGCTAATATAAATTGGAGTAATTTTTTATTCGAAACTACAGAAATTCATTTTTGTTGAAAATCGTATTTCAAATCTATTGATGAGTTTCTATATCACCAGCCTAGATAAATTTTAATTGCAGTGCGTGGCATTGCAAATTGCTTAGATCATCTGTATAATTGGGGTGAGCTACACTTTATTATTGCGAAAAATCGAAAAAATCGACGCAGCATTCTATCCACCGAAAAAATCAATTGTCAACACAATCTAAAAGTTTGCCAGTGATTTATTTCAAAGTATGCTGTGTGCATTAATCCTGTAGCGCAAAATATTAGATAAGGGGTTGTGGTTAGTGATTTGGAAATAATTTGAATTGTAAACAATTGCAACATCCTCGTACAGTTGCACGTTGAAATGTATTCGTGTTTCGGTTTGTGAAAGCAATTTACCAACGCCTCATTTGTTGATGCTCTGACCCCTTTTACCAAAGTAACATATTTACTTGAAGCCCTTCTGGATGAAAATCACATTATCCAATTGTATTTTACATTTCGGCAAACACCATGCCTGCCAGTAGATTATGAAGCACTTGAGATAACGCCAACAACAACCCCGTTTGTAGCATCTTTTGCGGAGTCAGGAACAACTCCCTCGTATTGCACTGAAATCACTTTTATTGCAATGATTTCGGATTTGTTCGATTGAGTTATATTGGCCATATTGCAAGCAGGCTTGGAGCAATTCGCCACGACACTGACATTAATGATAAAATCATAGGCATATGGCCTGATTTTATCAAATGGGTCCATTATCAACGGAAACCTGTTATGCACAGAGCCACTCTCGAGTGCTTGGTTTAAGGACCGCATATCTTTAGTGCAGATGGATGTAAAGCACGAGAAAATTCTTCCTTAATGCTGATTGTTGCGATTTAATGGATACTACTGTTATTATGAGAGTATATGAAAAAAAATCTTCTTTATTAATGCACTTTATCAAGTATCTATAATTATTATCTCGTTCCCTTCACCAACGAAAAAAATATTGTAATTTACTGTGAAACATCAAAATAGACAACATAAATTGTTGCATTCCCGAATCTTCCAGGTTTCGGGTGAACGTTTACAAATTCCAACACTTTGCTGTCATGTAAGGATGACTACAACAACTGAGGATTCAATAATAGAGAAAAGCAAGCACATCTGGCCAATTTAACATGGCATTGTTTACGATTCAGTCGATCTTCATTCCCCTGAATAGGAATGAATGTATGATAGTCAGTACAATATTCATTGCGAATAAACAAACAATAATTGTGTTAGAGGGAAGTATATAAAACCAACTTCACAAAGTCGGACAAAGTCATATATTATAAAAAAAATTGTTACCCTTATTCTAGTAGGTATTGTTTTGTTGCATATTGAAAATTGTCGTCTAGACGTCATAAGAACAATATAATGGAAATTGAACTTATATCCCGTGTAGAGTGCTGTCAAAAAGGATGCTCGAGTCCCCGTATATTCATTTAATTGTAAGTTTTACCTACATGACCTTTGCCAGTTAGATTGTACCCATACATATCATAAGAGAACGATGCCTATTTTAAGCCCAAACACCATGTATATGTGTATAGTGGTGGCAGTGATTATGATGGTGATTTTTCTTCAAAGAACACCCTTGAAATGAGCATCAGTTTAAATAGAAAATAATAAACCCCTCCGAATACCATTTCGGATTTTGATTTGTTTTGTCGAAAAGATAGTCCTTGTAATGATAAGATTAGGTTTTATAGGGTAAAACGATATATTGTATCGAGGCAGTATGTATCGTTGTAAAAGTCAGGAAGAGGGTGTAGTTGCGTACGATTCTCTAGAGAATTTTATTTTGCTATACAGCTATTTAATTTTAATTTTTTCCTTCAACTTTTACTGCTCTCTCTCCCCCTTTTGTTGTGCACATCAATCGCTTCTGTTTTCGATTAGGCTTTGCGACATACGTTTCAAGAGATGTTAATCCCATCTTGTTTCGATTCAATTGAATACGATTATCCCTCTTAGAGGTGTTCAATAAAAGTGTACTTCAGATAACAATTGTTATCATATGGTATAATGAAGTCCTTGAAAAGGGTCGTCGTCATGGTGATTATTTTTGGTAGGTTTGGCACATGTTGTTTTATATATATATATGTTGATTATAAGAGTTTCGTTGATATTTGCTTAGCAATAATTTTGTTTCAATATTATTTTAGCATCAAGTGATATTAAAATGCATAGCGTATTGAACGCTTTTATTTTTATTATTAAAAATAATTGGTAAGGTGAATTTCGGCGAAATTTTTTATTTCGAAATATCACCCTCTAGATACATAGATTGCGTGGATGAACTACTTACCGATTAATTGATGAAACACTGGGTACATTGTCCTGTGAACAAATCCCTTCAGCTAAAAGCCTATCACGTATCTCCCATGCAAACATGGTAGGGTTTTCTCGTTTGTAGTTAGCGATGGCATCAACGACAGGTGGTGTTGCAACTTTAGGTTTTGAGCCCCCTATTACGCCAGCTTTGAAGCTTCCAGTCTCATAATACCTTTTAGGAAAAAAATACACAACAGCAAGAATATGTTAAATATTGCTACATGCATTATCGTCGTCTAAAACACATAGTGGTGCATATCCATCTTTCAAGGAGAATGTTCTTAGTGGAGAATATTGCAATTTATTGTAGTTTATACAATACAGAAACTATAAAGAATTCAGATGCGGAAGTTTATGAAAACAAAGAGCAATTAATGAACATTTCCATTCGCGAAGCAATTTAATTTTTGAACATTTTTGAGTTACGCCACACTGCATGTTTCAGGCGACGAAATTTGAATAAAAAAATCATTTATTTCATTGTACTTTTATGCTCCATATTTCAACAAAACAAGTGTCTCAACGGGAAACTGAAGTGATTTGTCACCTTCCACAAATCCTCGAAATTAATCTCAATTAAACCCCCAAAAACAAAGGTACATTCCAAGAACAATGTTCGTTAATTATTGCATGCAATGAATTTTACTCGAGTTCCCGAATCCTGTATCGTTTCAACAGTATTCATCTAACAAACGGAATGAATTTTGGGTAGAACGGTTGAACGTTTCCACCAAAAACTGATTATATTCCTTTTCACTTAAACCAGAAAGCAATTAAAGTCAATTTCCGCCGTACAAGATGAATGGCTTTGCCTCTTGTTTCCAGGAAAATGTAAACTTTGCTCCATGTATATCATAGATAGAGTCGTATCTAATGGCAAGTGATTTAAATCGCCAAGTGTTTTTCCAAAAACCTGTAACATGTATGCCCGCGCGTACACATGGGCATGCCCAACATGGCGAATGCTTTGAAGTCACAATGGCACAACGGAAATGAGGAGGATATCCCCCGAGTTTTGCTCAGAAATTATTTGCTGTGGAGCACTCAATTATGAACAAGTTGGAGTAGTGGTATCCTTCACAAGGATGTTCCCAACCATGATGATTTGTACTAATGCCGTCGGTGTATGGTTTTAAAATGAGTGCTTTTGAGGTTTGGATCAGCTAATGTGATTTCTGCGGTCTTTGGAATCGGTTCTTTTGACAATATGGCATCTACCAATTGTTTTAGACCTTTTTTCAAATGATTTAGGCTTGTTCTCAAATAGTTTATACTTTTCACGAAAACACTATGTTGAGTTTGAGGTGAAATCTTAACTATCATAGTTTGAAACATTTAAGAGGCAAACCTTTTGGCAGAAAGTTCAAACCATTTGGGAAAAGGTTCAAACCATTTGAGCAAATGTCTAAATCAATGGGGAAATAACATGGATGTATAGTTTAGTACGCAAAATACTTACATTTAATGAATTTTATTGGAATAAAAACTTACCTTGATAAAATTTTTGAAACACAACCATGACTGACGCGTAACTGTCTTGAAATATCACATGGACGAACACCGTTATGTGCTAGTTGTACAATCTGTTGTCGTACTACATCAGGTAATGGCCTACCATTTACAAATACGCCACCCAATTGATTAACACCGCCATGGCCTGTTGAAATATTTTTTTTTTGAAAACAACAAAAGTTTTTGCTAACTATCACATATACAAAAAATATCACTTTTAATTATCTGTTGCCAGGTGAGAAAATGTGCAATGAGTATCGACGAAAAATGGAAAAGAATAATTTTTAAGGAACCGATAATTTATTTAAATATTTTCTGCGAAGAAAAAATACGTATTGAAACCGAGAGAATTTTTTTCGAGAGTAAGTTTCGCCCTTCCTTTTCTGTTAATGTGCTGAAAAAAATAATTGAGATTGAAATTTTTTGAAAAGAGATGTAGTTGTCATAGTTGGAGGGCTTCCTTTCAGAAGATTCTATTCTACGTTTCGACAACTTATCAGGCACAGGAAAAAACGTCCTATAGATTAATCCGGACGAAACATTTTTATGTGGACTGATTATTTGGAGTCTTCAGGAAGCCGGTTATAATTTTA
This sequence comes from Oxycera nigricornis, assembly GCA_963942545.1. Taxonomy (NCBI): domain Eukaryota; kingdom Metazoa; phylum Arthropoda; class Insecta; order Diptera; family Stratiomyidae; genus Oxycera; species Oxycera nigricornis. The sequence continues at coordinate 392,367 of OZ012664.1, forward strand.
AAATCGACCATTTTGCTGTTGAGAAACCTGGCTAGAGTCGCCACTAGAAATAATCTGAATTTTCTACAGTTCAAATCTTAGGATCAACTATTCAAGAGAAAACTATTGATTATAAATACACCAGGCTATCACTCCAAAATATATATTATAGATAAACCCTGGCTGGCGTCTATCAGTTTTAAATTATAAATCAATCAGTTATCGAACGAAACATCTATTCCGACATATGTGTTATCCGATAAACACTTGTCTTGCCAAAGTAATTAGCTGGTAATGCATATAAAATCTAATCGCATCCATCATATCATTTCAATTTATCTAAAACAGCATTAAAATTCCCTAATATTGCCACAATATCCCATATGGCCTTGTTAGCGACCAAAAGCAAACTACCCACCACTTTTACTTCATGCTCTTAAAACAGCTTCCACCCCCAAAATAAGTTTTTTTTGTACTTCTGATATTTCTGATAAGGTAATAGAAATAGGGTGATGAAGATATCTTTGTCAGGAGGAATGATAATCTCACTAATCAGATTTTTATTGCCTACTGCGTGAATGCGTGAATGTTGTTCAGGATATATATATATATATATATATATATATATATATATATATATATATATATATATATATATATATATATATATATATCAGGAAACCCCCACAAAAAGCGTAAGTAGATAAAAGAGAAAGGATGGGATGATTATCAGAGCACTTATTAATGTTACTGTGAACTTTGCTGGTTTATTTAATATTTATAATTTGTGAAGACAACTAAAATGTGGGGTGCAAAGATATGGTTTAACCGCATCTTTATTCAATTTCGGGGGGTGAAACCAAAACAAAAAAAACAGTACGTCTAATGATTTAAAATGAACAGTACGTCTCAATTGAATTAAAATTTGGGAATTTTGAAAAGCATCATTCAGGAAACCAATGGGAATATAGTGCGTAACGCAACGTGCATATCTTTTGTAAACATCGTTAAAATGTGTTTAGTCTTTTAGAAGATCATATTGATTATCCTTTTTCAAAACATCAACGATACGATCTATTCACTGCAATGCAGCAAATATGAGACACGATATGCACGCATTTTTTTATCTTTAAACAGAAAGTTAAGGAATCTATTTGTGAATATTATTTGCGTTAGTTTGCGGAATTTGAAATAATTAGGCATATCGACGTGTGGAAAGCAAAAGTGCGTAAGTGTCAATTTGAAAACTTTACAGTAGAGCGTTATAAAGTCGACGATTACCATACAATGTTTTCGTGGCATGTTAGGAAATCAAAAAAAATCTACTTCAGCCAATGCACCAACAAATAATCCTTGAATGTCAATGTTGCCCAAAAACATCGCGCAAATTAATTAAGTTCACTGCCCAAACAAAGATGAAGCAGTTTTTTTGGTTTGAACGATCTAATTTAGTTGCTTTTTTAGTTCAACATTCTAGTAAAAATTAAATTGCAATCAACTTCAAAATTCATAAATGTATTAAGTAGTTTTTTCAGGAACTAAATCCAAATTTCAATCGACATAATACTTTGGCTTTCACATGTACACGATTTTAATTATCTTTGTTCCCTACATAATTAATTCGTATGGCGTTCGTATTCAAGCTTAGCTCTAAATTATTTTCACACATAAGTTGTTGACATAGGCATTAATTAGCAGCGATTTTAATTGGTCAAAGACTATTAAGTGCGTAAATATTTTTTTTGTCGCTACTAATTAAATTGCATCCATCCTTTTGTATCATTGGCATCTAATGATATAGAGGGACTATTTCGCTCGACACATTCTGCACTAGCATTTCTCCATGGGTTACATACGTATATGTTATGCTAAAAATGGCTGAAATAATCATTATAATTAGTTTCCATGCGAGCTATATTGGAATCTGCATTTGATGCACCATTTATGAATTCGACACGATTTTAATGAGAAATATGTTAAATAGAATTGCAGGAGATATTCATCAAATGAATTCAGTATGTGTGTACTATATATTTTCAATTAATTTTCTAAAAGCTATTCTATTTGATTCAGTTAGAGTCAAAATAAAAACTGTATTCTAAAATAAACCAAATTTGGTTTCAACTAACAGTCGGAAGTTTTCTTAATGAGTCCTTTAATTAATTTGGATTCAAGAGAACTCATATCTTGTTGCATTAATCAAATCTTACAACCTATTTCGCTTTAGAGTTTCTAAATAATTTAAAAGTGTTTTAGTGCTAAAGCCTCTTTTATCATGCTTTCCAGTAAAGTACATAAAGTATAAAGTTCATCAATGGTTTAAACAAGCAGTAGCTGATCTAATTTTCTGTCCATTTCAAATCGGTTTGCTACAATAACATCTCCATTCTTTTCCTCAATATTGACTAAAGAAAACTTCATTTTAGTTTGAGATGGAAAGCTCGTTTTTTAACACTCTAATTAAAAATCATCAAAAAGCAACAAACTCCTAAATTTCCAAAACCTTGCAGATGACATACAACACGTATGTTTCATGTTTTTCTACTTCAAATTTTTCCTGAGTTATCATCCCCATATAAAATAATGGACAAGCTCCACCATTAAGCTGGTTAGTATTGGATACCTTGATTAGCATAATCAATGGAATTGGTGGTGTCGTTTTCTTTATTGTGTTGAAGCATCATTCACGGCATTCAATAATGCAGAACCATTTTTATTTGAGGCTTCAACGTCAACCTAAACATCGCTCAAAGTTTTCTGTAAAATTCAATTACGAATTAGGCAAATGAATCGTGATATAATTCAAAAATGGGTAATTTACATTGCCAGGACGGAAGACGAGCGGTCCTCACAAACAGAAAGATTCAATTGAAAGATGTAAAGATTCGAATGTTGCGAAATCGAGATGGATGTATTCCAATCATATTGAAAAACGATGATGTTGGGATGTTTTATTTTAAAAATTCTACGTGCAGTGCAAGGTATTTCATAGATAGATGCTTTTGTTTGAATCTTTTCTGTGATACGTGGACAATATGAGATGATCTATAATAGATCGACGCAACATTTCCACGTTTGATAGTTTTGATTGTCTTGAACGGAAATCGATTTGTTATATTTTAATGTATTGGGAGATGATTGTGTACAACAAAACAGTATTCTTTGTAGGGAAGGACTTTTTATTCTTGTTCTATTATTCTATTCAGTCTGAAGACGTTGTGCTTCTCATATGGATTTTTAAAAAGAAAGATTAAAGATATTAGGTCCTTATAACTGATCGTCAATAATATATTCAGTAAAATAAAAAAAGTAAATTCGCCTATTTAAAATCGGTGCCTCGTGGCAATTTGAATTTGAATGAAAATATGGAAACATTGTATTTGCGTACACTCATTTCATACGGGATGGAAAACATTGAAACTATATCAGCTGTGATATATTTTTTATAAATTTTGAATGAACCACTTCACCTACTTTTACATGTTGACGTTTTTTTAAAATAATTTATGAGTTGTTAAATACCTCTAGACAACGTATGAGAAAATCGCTATCCATTTATGCAATTTATGCTCCATTCGAAAGTAGAACGTTCTATTCAACATAACTCTGTGAATCTTGAAGAATTAAAAATACAATTATTTAAGAAACCGAATAATTCACTTTGGTGATATATTTTGTATGAATATTTCCTCAGCTCTGTTCTATGTTGAGTAATTTCTTATAAAATCACATTATGTAACACCGATAAATGGATTAGCTTTACAGTTTGCTGATTATATTCATTTTCGTGTGTTTTCAAATTGAAACCTATTTATAATGCACATACTAAAACATCATTGAGAATTTAAGAATCAAATATTCGTTTTTTTTTCAAGCTGTTTGAACGAAAACATATAAAAGAATATGCATAGTTTTTTTCTTCAAAAAATAATAAAATAAAATAGACATGCAACATGAAAACAAAAATATATGCGAGTCCAATAGATATGAAGGCGATTATCATCAATTTTCTCGACAGATTATTCTTGTTTTCAAATCCAGATAAAATTTAAGATATTTATTTATTTTAGAACAGAACCTACATGTGTAATATTCCATCATGTTTTGGTTGTAGCGATATGCAGTAGATAAATCCATTTTGAATGTTCGACTATATGGAAATTTAATCCTAGAATCACTTCTTTTTACCTTTGGTAACGGGATTTAGTTACAAATATATGTTAAGCTATCGACTAGCAAAAATTATTTATGTATTGCGTATTAATTTGCACCAATTATACACTACAAACTGTTATTGCTAGTAGCCGAAAAAAAGTTCACATCTATGGAAATTTGTTATATTTATAATTGAAAACTGTAATTAACTTGAAATTTTATTAGTTGTTGTCCTTTTATTTATGAAATTGGCTTCCGGAAAAGTGCTTTGAGCAACGTATATCACTTGCTAGTGGTTGAATATTGCACATTTTTTAGTTGCGTTGTTTAAACGTAGCTGAATTAAAAATTAACTGCCAAATTTTGATTGGTTATCGTCGGCTTCCGCTGTACTTGGGTCACATTTTCCATAACGTTCCGAAAAAATACGCACAACTAAAGACAAAACTTTCGAAATTTTTCAAAGGGAATTTCGAGAGAGTCTCACAAAACTTAATGTTCTATTTTTTTTCAAAAAATTTTCTGAAATGCGTACAACATTAAACACAAACAAACGGCGTACTATTGTTTGGCGAATACTGCTAATTTTCAGATTATCGCGGCTTTTAGGGCATATGGTTGCAGGATTTCGTAAAAAATCAGGACGTAAACGCAAAACAACACAGAAGAAAACGCGAACTGCTTAGATTTTCACTTCTATAACACACCGCCGCACTGTATCCACACGATACTCAATCTTCGTTCACTCGTTCGGGACGTCGCGTTATGTTGACTGGCTCCGATGGCTGGGCTATTCCGTCGTTCCGTAGGACGGACGGGCGGGCACGAAAATGCCGAGAAAAGTCCTACCATTCGGGGTGGGAAAAACTTGGGCAAATTATCATCTATCTGATAGGTGTTTGTAACATCTTTTTCCATACCTACAAGCAAGTAGCTTCATTCTTGAAAAAGAGATGTCATGAGGTGGTGAGTGATGTGTCGCGCTTTTTGAATAAAACATCCAATGATAGGGTGAGTCGATATTCTGTGATTTTCATCCCCGGAAAAAAAATTATATGATTTTATATACTTTCCAGTAGTATTCCACACTACACTGCACGTGCAACACATGTACAGACACACAGAATGAATAACAAGGACTTAATGGTCATCATAACTCTTGGAGATTGAGTAAGCCTTGCTATCGTTGTGACAATTATGTAGATACTTTATTGGTTATTTTCTGGTACAATCTTCATATTCAACCAATGCAATACCAGAACTATATTGTTTAATCGTAACTTATATGAAAACAGGTATCAACCTTTTATTCGGAACATTTCTAGTGTTCACTCTTAAAAATGAAAGACCAACCACCGCAGTTTTTCAGAGAGTTATCCATCGAGGAAGTAGTCTTAATAACTTCTTGTGGGTTTTAAATGTTTGACATATTTGCGGAAATCAATTGCCGAAATCACGGTAGAACTTTCTTTGCAAGCTTTGATCGACTAGAATAGACAAGAGTATCTTGAAGTGTATAAAACCCAACCGATAACAACGTTCGGCCAACAATGAACATCGATAACTCGAATATCTACTGTACACGATTCTCTTTGAAAGGCATTTGATATTACATAGGTACAATGAATACATGAGAAGTATGTAGTTGCAATTGAAAAATTGACATGAGTATGGAATGCAAACTGATATACAGGTTGAAGGTAGATGTTGCCTACTTTCCTCAAGTCATCTGATATTAAATTGTATCTGGCAGAAATGATATATCTTACTTTGGTATTCGGTTACATTGCATTTCATTTTAAATATAAATCTAAATCCCTCACCTTCAGATTGCAATGGTATAATACAGATTCTACAATACGTTATACTATTGCATTTCGCGTGACCATGTAGGTACTCGCATATTTCTAGTCAGGCAGCCAAGTCAATTTGTCTAAGGACATCTAATAAAAAAATGTAAGCCAACTTTTCGAGTTTCTAGGAGCATTGAAAGATGTTTAGTTAAATTTTTACCATGTTGATTGTATGATGATTTTAGTATGAAACCCATCTATTCTACCAGTTGTATGTTAGGAGTACACATCGTCCACTTCTTTTCTGTTATGATGTTTTCTCAAGAGGATCAAGTTGCGGATCCCCACAAAACAGACGAAAATTGGTCACTTGTGTGATATCTTTCACGGTTTCCATTTGAAATGGTTAACATCAGTTCAATATAGTTTTTTTTTTGCTTAACCACGCTAACCACAAACCGGATATGAGAGTTAAAATCTTCTTTTAAAATCACAACTATACGTGCGTACTACAAGTGACTAAATGTGAATGAAATCAATGCACGACTTCCACCAAGTCCCTTTTGTATATTTCGTATATGATCTGTGTGTTTGTGTGTGTGTTGCTCTGTGCAAGCCAATCGATCAGCCAAAATTGAACTGCAAGAAATGATGATACCTTTCGTCCCTACATATGTTCAGGTTTACGTATGTTATGTAGAAATTGAAGGATTCACACGAGAGGCGAGATTTGATCGTCAGTTCGATACCAAGGGTGTGAGTAGTGGCTAAATATGTGAATTTTCCTTTCTAAGACGTTTGTATAAGACTTTTTTGCAAAGGATAAAAAGTTACTATATTTGTATTTGCTATTCAGTTCCAAAGAATCCCGTACGAAATTTTTTTGCGGATCGTTTGGTATTTTTGACTGTAGTTTAAGATATGAAAACTTTTCGATACTAAATAAATTCGTGCAGGGTAACGCAGATGGAATGCAATTTAAATGTTGAGGTCATGTTTTTTCAACAATTTGACTTTAAAACTTATTTTTAACGTTTTAATTTGTTTTAAAGTCCAATATTTTTTCTGCATAAGGATTTTCATTAAATTCCATATATACAGCTACGTGCAGAGAAGAAATTGCAAGTGTCGTGCAAATATTCATCCTTCTGTAAATTGCTGCAACCGAACAGGACGACTCGCATCATAGTCACCCCATGGACCATAATATCATTCTTATATGCGCTCCCCGAAGTTTCATGTGTTATGCGCACAAGCTTTCTACAAAGAAAATTGTCACCGCCCAGTTTTTCTGTTCTGGTGTAATATTACCCGGCTGTACTACGCTGTATGGAGGAGATAACGAATATTCTTGCCGTCAAGTATACAATATTATATCTTTTCTGGCAAAAAGGGCGTATCTTATGACAGCTTCAAAATTAGGGAAAATCAAAAACTTTTCCACCAGCAACAAATTCGACATGATGATGGCGAGTTCAAAGAAAGGACATACCCTCATTTTCGATTTTCCACAGTGACTTGCGAATTGTTTTTTTCCCTTCATAATAGGTAAAACACACTGAGCATTAGCTACGTAATTTTTGCTGTTGAAGTTGATGTTCTCAGTAATGAAATTTTTGATGTATATTTTCTTTGTAATATTGTACTGTTTTAAATATCATTTCCACTTTGAGATAATGAAGCTGCTATGGTTGACTCGAGTATATTATGTTTAATCAGTACAGTACGAAATAAAACGATAGAATTTCCATATCATGGAAGAAAATTCTGTGTAAGTTCAATTATTGGAAAACTATAGAAAAAACAATTAAGGAGGCATGCTATACTTCTCTGTGTGACGTTTTTTGTCTCTGCATATATTATGCTTTGATATCCTTTATGTTGTAGGTAATTAATTATTTGGACACAGCACAATTCCTTGTCCAAAGATGGTGTGCCTAACAAATCCAATTGAACCAATTGGTAACTATGTATTCTTTATAACCATACATATTCGTCATTTATATGAAAGTGAATACATTGAAGTCATTCTGACAGGATATCTCAGCTGCTTTATTTTGGAGCTTCATTGAAGAAAGTTGGGAAAGGGATTGAATTGTTGTAACTTTCGAATATTAAATCATTAAATATGACTTCCATTCGAAACTGAGGAAATATTTTTTTTCGTGAATTATTTTGATGTGTTTTACTAAAAACAATTCGCCCCTTAAAGTGTCTCGAAAATTTCATTTTCATTTAAAATCTTCTTAAAAGGATGTCAAATACCATTTGCCTGTGATAGCCTGTTTAGCTGCTTTGTTCCGTGTGGGGTGTAAATTTCTGTGACAGGCAAACGGACTGAATACATATTATGTCGCTGGGTAACTCTCAAACTCATAGTATTTTCCGAATTAAAAAACAAATCAGTATGAATTTGTCTTATGGTTTTCTTTCCTCCGCATTTTTAATCCCAGGAGAAATATGGAGATACGGAACTGCTTCTGAAAATCATATTTAACGGCTTTGTGGTTGCACTTTTCGTGGATATATATATATATATATATATATATATATATATATATATATATATATATATATATATATATATATGCGTGTGTAAATCAAGTATTTTGTTAACTGGTCAGCTTTTCACGTAGAACTGCATCGATTGAAATAAAAAAAGTCAATAGAACAGTGAACTTTTCACGTGATATCCTAAACTAATGATTTTTTTTTTTGTTTGTTTTATGTACAGAATCATTTATAACAAAACCGTTCCTATTCTTATTGGCTAAATCTCCTCAAATTAAGTATAAAATTTTGCGAATTTCATGAGCCAACATTTAAAGTATTCTCTTTATGACAAGATCTGATAGATAAAACTTTGTAATTGTTTGAAATTTCATTTTCAAATTGAATCTATACAAACGTTGAACTTAAAGAAAATTAAAGTTACAGAAAAACTCCACGAACATACATAATCACATCGCAAAAATAAATCAAACACCCTAACTGGCTGTCACTTATAATCGATTATGCGAAGGGTAGAAAATGACATTATCCATAGTTCCAAGATTGCGATAGATGTTTATATGTGTTTTATTTGAGGGAATGAATCTTGAAAAAACGACTTCAAAAATATATTCAGAGAACATAAAGTATATTTCATAACGGCAATTTATATTATGTGCAAGACGGTGATACTTGTTACATGTCACGTTGTCGAATACAGAAAATCGGATTTTCTCGTAAATATTGTATAATATCTCGTGAGATATTTCTTTCCCGACTACGCTTTTTTCGCATGCTTCAACACAATTAATATATACAATATGCATAGCTTCAAATAAGCTATCATCTTTTCGAAAGTTGTCATTTAAAACATAGAACATACATACATCTGTAATGATCCGACCTCGTGTTGCTGCAAATCGTAGCAACACCTTGGATTTGAACCATAAATAAGTGACCCCTGAAACCATGTTGAATTTTAAGGAAGCACTTTTAAAATATCTTCACTTTAGTGCTTGGGCTTATTTTTTAAGGATATGTTAAATCGGCGTTGCAAATTCGACATTATACTGAACAATCTATTTTAGACTGATACATGTTCTTTGATACTTTCAGCAATAAACTCGATATCAGATCAGCTAGTCTATAACTTCAAAGTTATAAGATTTAAGCATGGCTCCTATTTAATCATTGGTGTAGTGGTTGATGATTTATAGCTGCCTTTCCAAACAGGAAAGCAAACTATAAAGATACGAATGGCATCTTTAGGCAAGCACATAAAATAGAATTAAAGAAGCAAAAATATTACCTCCTGAAATCATGATTTTCCCTGTAAATTGTAAAAAGCAAAACTCGTACCATTCTCAAATATTCTTTTTGACCTCGACCGGAAATACCTACATTTTCAAGACCAAGCATATGCATAGCGATCATTCTGTAAAGTTGTCTTCCTCACCCTTTACTTTGCAACATAATACTATGATTAAAAAATTCCCACTATTAAATCCATTCAAGTGTGTGAAAATAAGTCCATTGAGCAGAGATGGATGGACAAAGCCTCATGTCGGATAGTTACAAGTCTTTCTGTAATGTTATGTAGGCTCTTGCGGCCAACGATACAAAAAAAAATCATCATCCTACTGAGTTTGTAGGAAAGGGAAAAGAATTCTTAGTGTGGTATATAAAACACAGTTTGCAGAAAGTAAAATAAACTCTCGGGACTTTTGTACGTATTCGTAGGTGGCTACATCCTCAACATGATCGTCTCGTCGTATTCGAGAAGTCTTTTTAAGACGACGACGCATAATGAAAACCAATGAAAAGTAAAATCAAATATTCCTGGGAACGGCCTTGAGACTAGATGGGAGAACCTTTTCCGCTTCAAACAAAAGATAATAATCATGATGGTCATGGTGATGATGATGATGACAATTGGATAGTAACAAGGCAACTAAATCTTTTTTTCTTTTTACTTTCATGACTATTTTGGCTGCATACAAACACTAATTTTCGAAAGAATTTGGATTAAAATTTGAAAATTCTTTTTGCACAAATGAAACGAAACTATTTTCTGATCTTTGTGCTGCTCCATTAGCAACTCATAGGTAGGAAGTGCTGTAATAATCAACATAATCGTACGACGATTTTACTGGGTTTCACTACATATTATGAATTCTACAGTCGTAGTCTATGTTGAGAAATGGTTGATGTAGTTATTGATCAAGAAGTGTTGAATCAGGTCCTACCAAATAACTTTGCTGCCTAATTCTGATTACAGATTTTTAGCTGGTATAAATTTATCTCATTTTTTTCTCTTAACATTTTTCGTCAATATATAGGATTATTCTAGGATTACAATTTTATTTAGTAAAATACTCACCATCTCCCGACATACTGCCTTGTGAGCTTCTTGAATCATCTGTAATTACAGATATAAAAAAAATATTTCGGAGTTCTACTATGTAATTTGTTTTGCATTCAAAATATTCTTCGACTACAATTTTCTCAAAAGAGTACAAAAAGCAAGTGCGCAAAGATATTTAATTAAAAATCATTCCATGATAACATGAAATCTTTGATGATGGATTAATAATTACAGAATGCTGATCGTTGTGTGGATTTTTAATTTGTGTCATGTATAAGTACTGGACTTAGTTTTTTCTTCTTCAAGGGAATATCAATTCTTTCGATGCTAGCCAACTAAAGATTCTTTTCTAAGATATGAAGAGTTGCTCACGTAGGCAAGCATTGTTATTATTCACCAACGATCATATGAGAGTGTTGAATATATGGACTTGTGCATGTTTGACCCTAGTGTGAAAATGGGCATTGCATCTCACACACACACACATATATATATATATATATATATATATATATATATATATATATATATACATATATATGAGATGCAATATATATATATATATATATATATATATATATATATATATATATATATATATATATATATATATATCGAGATTATTTTGAATGTGTTTTTCGACAAAGAAAAATTAACCATTAATAAAATATTTAGCGAAAACCTACACCAACCTGCAGAATGTGGTGCCCGTTCCATGGCTCCGTTGATATCAATCCATTCGTTGGACATTATATTGTGACCTTCCATCCTGTAATCTAAATATTAAAAAAAAATATTATTATAAAACAAATCGCCTAAAAAATTGGCATAACATAAATCAAATCGCTTACACCATTTAAATTTTACTTGGAAGCAAAGGAAAAGATTTTTTAAAAAAGAACAACGGCTACGTTTCATGATAATTTTAACAATATTAATAACAAATTATAGTACAGTTCTTACTTTTCTGTTTTTCATCTGACATTGGAGGCATTGGATGATGGTGCGAAGGAATCAAACTGTCACGATGATGATGTGTAGGCAGGGTTGCTAGTCCATAACTTTGATTCAAGTGCTGAACATGCACTGATGGCTGAAGTTCCATGCTGATCATAGCACAGTCAACCTGTAAAGTAAATTAATTTGAGATTATAAATTAAGCGGTTACACTTCAAACGTAGGTACTACAGAAATTCTGGTTGTTTTAAACGGAATCTTTCTTACCATTTTATGGTTACAATAAAATTAAAATAGACTCTCATTTATATATTTTACTATATGCAGAGTCTATGATAAAATAACTGTACTGTTAATATAACTAAAATACGAAAAATCTATGAAAATTTAAGTTTTATTTCTTCTGAAAATATTTATTCATTGTAGTTTGTCTCTTGATCCAATAATTTTGAGAACAACGTCTTGCCTACTGTATCTTTGGAAATACAGTCTGCAAATTTTCCAATTTATGTGCCAGATTCAATAGCACTACCGGCAAGTATTGGCCATAAGCTATATGACTTATTTAATTGCTGATTACTTATCTCACCTAGCCATCATCGTTCATTTCGAAATTGTATCAAAGATATAATTATTAAATTCGATCAAGAGCCTAGAAAATTTCAGCCGCCAATAGTTTCTGTAAAACTTTTCTACTTCTTCAGGCTGCTGGTAAGATTTTAGATATTTACTAGGTTAGTTGAGGAACTCAATCGAAAGCATGTATTTATCGTTCTATATACATTCTATATACATAATATTTACAGCAAGTAGATACTTGTGGCAAGAAACAAAGATCGTACCTTGTTTAAAATTTTCTGTCTATCACGGAATAGACGCGGTGGAAATTGCCACGAGGCATTTTAGCTTAAATTAACAGGAAGTGCTCACAGTCAAGATAATATGACTTGGTATAGTGACTAGATATTACAATTAATTTTTTGAGAAAAAATTGAGAAGTTATTTGAATAATAGATGCCGGTGTGTGAAAGGGATATTATTTGTTCAAAAGGAGTAAGGAGTTTAAGGTGTTTGTTGATATTATCGAGGCTTGTGCTTTTTTTCCTTCAGAGGAATATTATCATAAGGTACTTAAATTATATCAAAAATAAGTAAAAAGTTAAAAAAAAATTCAGTCCTACACTGCATAGCACAAACGTAATATTACATTCCCGTGAGGCAAGATCTGTGTGCAAAGTAGGTACTTGACTTATCAGCAAATCTTAACGTTTCGTTGTTGCCTCTTATTCGTGATAGCCCGTCGAGGAGCCCTTAAATATATCATAATCAACAGCATCATAGTTATTATTGAGACTTTTTAGCCCGATCAGTGTCGATACTACCTTACACAAGACAAAAACGATATGATGTCGTCTACATGAACCGTGCGCCGCTGCAGGTAAAATTTAGATACAGACAACACGCTCATGAAAATAGAGTGGAAACCAAAGTTATCTTGGCCAAATCTACTCATACACGAAGTAACCGTTAAAGGCAACAAGTGGAAGCTACTTCCTTGTCTACCCTTGTTGCATGAGGCGGCAAACCGAAATTTACAATATAAGACACGTACCAAGACTCAATGGTGTGACGAGAAGCTACCACAGGTGAATGTAGAACGATATGTTTGCCCTTTTATTCGTCGTACGTTCTGTGTCAGTAAAACGGAAAATAAGTTTTAATCCACAACAGCAACTACCTAAAAAAGAAGTGAAAATTCATCGATGCACACACATGCTGCCGCATGACGTTAGATTTTCTTCCCTAAGTTTCAATATTTATCGGCATCCCGAGCTGTAAGGACAGTTACGTTCTAAATGTAAGAAAGAATTCAACGACATCGAATAGTTTCATAGCCCTCATAATTTATGCATGATGGTGTATTTTTCTTCACTTTGAACAGGTGAGTTTTGATGTAACCAAACTGCGAGAGTCCTAAGTTTGTAAAATGACTTGGAAAACGAGGGTCGAAGTAGCAACATATGCTGTATACCTTAACCGTTGAATTTTAATGGTTATCGCATGGTCACTTGCTAATACTTATTTATGTAATAAGAAAATAATGCCGAGACAGCGAAGTGAACACAATAATTATACAATAAACACACACACACACACAAAAAGGGATACTCATTATTATGAAGCTGCGTATGTGGATTAAACATGCAAAAGAAAGCCAACTTGTAATAATATAATGAGCGAATTTTTCAGATATAAATTCCGACAAAAAATATGAAATTTTCCGTTTGAAAATAAATTAATTGTTTTATCAAACGTAACGACCTTAAGATGATATTTTTTTAGTCTGCTGTTTCCACCATACCGTCTTAGTTCCTATGAAAATTGATTGCTTGATTTTATCGATGACCGAAGAGACAGTCCACCTTCAACAGGTGAATTGGAAAAAACCCTATGCTAATTTTCAATTCAATACCTAGCACAATTGTTCTTTTTTGGTCAACGGAGGTACAGATACTTCCGTACTTTATATATATATAGAGCTTTGATAGATTTAATACCCAAATTCAATAATTATCATGACCAATCTATGCATAAACTAAAGTGCGCGTAAAAGAAGTCGCGGGCATAGCTTGTAAGTAATAAAATACGTCACTGCTTACATTTTTACATAAAACATGATCATAGATTAATAACTCCAATAAATTAATATCATAAGAAAAACATTGGCTTCATAAAATGAGCCTAAACTAGGCTAAAAACTACAGTTAAACGAAGAAGATAACATAGCCTTGGCTTCGCGAATGACCCTGAAAACTAAAACTATGATAAGTTGTACCCATTTGCATAATGATTTCCCTGAAAATATATATTTTATGATGAGTGAGCAGGCAGTAGATACAAGTAAGTAAATATAAAGTGATTGACGCTATGTTCTGGCGTGTTATAAAAATACAATGGAATTAATTTGAAAATAAAAGTGGCTGCCACCATGTGCGATAATCAAGGCTAGCGAAGTTCAAACGACTGAAGATAAAATGTACAGTGTACAACACTAATGAAGACAATACAATACATTGACGCTTTTAAGGCAGGAAGTAAAGTGAAAAACAAAAAAAATATTCCGCCTGACTCATCAGAAGTACCTAATGCTTACTTTTCGGATGCAAACTTTAAGCGGGCTATTTGAAATTTAGTAAATTTGAATCAGTTGTAAAATGTAATCTTTTTCATTGTTGTTAATCAACAATAAACATTCTTCTCACTGGCAGTCTTCACTAAAAGAGCTTTCATAGTTATTTCTATATGAAAATTGAATTGTTTATGTTATGCAACGCATTTGAGAGATTGTCGCTTCTACAGTTCTAATTATCTTAAACACGAAGCAGAACTCGTAAGTATTCATACGATCGTGTCTTTAGGGAAATTTATGCAAGGGCATCCTTATTAGTTGCAGGACAACGAAATTTCAAAAGCCAAGCTTTAGATGGAACAGTTAATTATAGGCTGACAAAGCCTTCTTTAAATCCTAGCAATCGAAGGAGAAAATGAGTTTGATAAAGTCGGCTTCTATAGAATTGCTTGCTAAATGTTAAAAAATATTGTGTAGAGAGGATGGCAAATATATATGGGCTGCTCAAAACAAGCGTACTTTGAAGGTTATTTTTAGGTAAATATTGTTATTGTTAGTTTTTTATATTCCAAAAATCGCGACTGTACGACACTTTCATCTAAGTCGGCTCCTATCTGGACCGTCTTATGGCGTACAACCTATACCGTCTGTTGGATCGATTTAAAACATCCAAACTATTTTTTTCTTAAAAAACCCGCAAGCTTCATTTGGATGTAATAAAATTCAAAAAAAAAATTACCTCTTCCAAATTTTCATGTATATTTTTAACAAAAAAGTTTAATTTTTAATAATTTTCAAATGTTTTTTGCTTCAAATAATAGAAAATTGTGTTATCTAAAATTGCGTCAAATGCTACATCGGTTAATTTGATAGTTATTGACCTATGTTGTACGAAATGAACAGGAAACTAGTTTTGAGGAAAATATATGTAAGTTTCACTGCATGTTGTCCAGGCGAACGACTGCAAATTTCGTTGTTAGATTTTAGGACATTATTTTATAACAGTTTATTATTTAATTAATTACAAAAAATCATGTTTGAAAGTTTTGAATCGTACTCGCGCTTTAAATTAAGAGAAAATTTACGGATAATTTACCATGAAGTTGACTCTAAGTACAAATTCATCGATAAACTATTCATCGAATAGTATTTCAAGCTTCAATATTTGAAGGAAAATCACAAATCCTTTTGGGAAAGTTCCAAAGTTTCGTAAAATGATATAGATTAATTTGGTTGGGTCATTTGGCGAACAGTTTAAATCAATTTAATTGAAGCTCGTAAAATTACCTCAAGTTACAATGAATTTTGTGAGATCATTTCAATTTAAGAGATTTAATGAAATAGTTGCAATTCAGGTTAATATAAAAAATATCATAATCTAGCTTTGGAAAACAGCAAAAGCCAGTCCGTATTATTCATGATTTGCTTAATTTTTTGTAGTTTATTTTATTTTTAAAGCTTTATAATCATCAATTGAATGATAATCATTTGAATTTCATTGGAAGAATTTCGTAGAGCAACTAAAGTTAAATTCGAGTATATAAGAGCTGTAAAAGTAAGTTTCTGCCTTAAGTCTTTTGTTGTCAGAGGTAGCTGTAAGGGTTTTAATGAAGATTTTAAATAAAATCCACGTCATTACTACCTCTTATAACAAAAGACTTAACGCAGAAACTCTCAAATACATTTCTTGGTAACTATACATACATTATGTAGAAAATTTTGATTGTAAATATCTTGACGTAGTCTAATGAAGCCAAAACGTCTCAAAAAAACCATATATTATCGTTCGGCTTCTAATCAATTAATGATATCTTAAGTATATTCTTAATCTTAGTGCCGCTTTTGGTACAATAGATACTTTGATTTGAAATGCAGCAACAAAACGTAAATGCTATTACAGATGGATTAAAAATTGATATACGTACGATTTATGTTATATGCGCTAATATCCTTTGTAGAAATGACTCTCTAAAATTAGCTCGTTCGATTTGGAGGTATCCTCTGTTGATGGAAACTATCAAGTTTCGCCGGATAAGCTGCATGCAATCATTGTTTTTCGTTTACAAGCCAATTATTTTCAAACGATCTAAGCCTTTTGTATATCACTGTCATGCATTTATCTCGGCTTCAATCTCATATTCATAATAATTATATATGAACACCTTTGCAATTAGCCGCGTTCACACTTTCAAATCGCATTTCCACCAAAAAGAAAAACTAAGATCACTAACTTCAACACTGATTTCTGCAAATGCGTCGCACTTTGCTAAATATTTAGATATTATTTTTGCAGCAAACATTGAAATTAATTGTACTGTGACAATAGTTTGATTTGCATCGATTTATGCAAGTAAATAAATGATGATGGTAAATAAACAATTCGACTGCCGCACCGAGACACAACATTACATGAGTGACCATCGATCCGGAGACGGCAACATCTCAAGCAAAACTGCAGGCAAAACTATTCAAAAGACAACAAGCAGTGCCAACACGTTTAGACGGCCCAGGTGGGTCTGAACAATTGATCTTTGTGGGTACCTTGATCTTTGTTGTTGGAACTAGTATTCTTTGTATTGTTTTTGCTACTACTGCTGTTGACATTGCCGCAAAACATTTGCTGTTTATTCCATAAAAATTGTATAGCCGCCACGATCCAACCCCCCACCAAAGGTGATCGTTTGCTATATACATAAGTGAATAATACAGAGCACATCCCCTTTTCTGGATCATCTTCTTTCTCGTTCTTATTAACTTCCCCATTATTTACCTGTCCGAAGATATTATTCCATTAGCAAGGGTGTGAGGACTGCACGATGATCATATCATACAATGAGCTTTCGAGAGCGAGAGTTGGTAGAGTCCATACGTGATGGTACGCGTCGGAAGCAAGTCTAGCTGTACACATGTGTGGAACGGCGGATATGGATACCTGATATCAACCAAGATCGGGAAAGGATCTTACATATTCGCACATCTAGCAAAACGCTATGTACTCCGCAAAACCTTTGTGTGGAGAAACACGAGAAGTGCTTTATTTCCAGAAAAAAATTCAAAAGTGTGTGTACGATCGCGATCATGATCACGATCGTTACATTACAGAAAACATTCAACTGTCTCTTCAAATTTCAACAGGCGGATCTAGTCCGAGCAGTCATCCAATCGTATGTCTGTTTATGAGTGTTGGCAGGGAGGGGCTTAAATATTTCACAAAACACTCATAGTGGTAGTAAATTTTGGTAGGGCAATGGTGTGTGATCGTTGAAAGATGTACCACATCATCAGTGGATATAAAAATGTGCACAAAGTTCGGGAGGGAACATCAAATGTTTTTCCGGACAGAGTTCTCTCTTAAATTGGCAACAACTCACAAACTACGTGTTGAACAGATTAGAATACATGTCCGAATCGTTTAGATTCGATAGCAAGATTATGTATCCAGGATTTCAGACTAGCCGTATCTAGACTATGTACCACATACGGCTGAAACGAAACTACATATAGTTAAGCGTCGCGCGCATCAGTGCGTTACTTTAGTGATACACGATCAATACGCACAACAAAGAGAACGTAACTATATTGCTCAATAACACACAGTCGCCTAGGCGGAGCTATTATTTTGGAGTGGGTATCCATTTTTTTAGAGCTGGAATGAATGTG
The DNA here is from genome assembly GCA_963942545.1 of Oxycera nigricornis. Classification (NCBI taxonomy): domain Eukaryota; kingdom Metazoa; phylum Arthropoda; class Insecta; order Diptera; family Stratiomyidae; genus Oxycera; species Oxycera nigricornis. The sequence goes on from OZ012664.1 coordinate 410,896, forward strand.
ATCGACCATTTATTTGGATTTTCAACATAACGTCCACATTAGATTTGTTTTGTTCGCGACTTATTCTTATTCATGTCAAAAGTTCCTCATATGAAAGGCGACTATCAACTATGAAACTTTTAATTTAGGAATATTATGTTGATGAGCATGGATTGCAATTGAAACAGAAGACAATATAACATTTCTATCACTATCTTTTTGGAAAAATAAAAATCCTTTTGCTACTGCGAAAACAGTAGCTTTGTGACTGGTAAATTTAGATAGAAATAGCAACCGTAGATGATTTTCTATGGCTTTTAATATAATCTGCAAGGAATATCCACACACTGACGAGACTGCAGATGAATATCCAAACTAATGTAGACGTGATTCGCAGGCACGAGTTACTCTAGTCACGATAAAAACATGCATTCGTTTCGTTTCAGATACATTTGGAAAAACTCATTTTTGTTGTTGTTTCACAGTTTTCATATTTTAACATAGCATTGCACTCTTTTCGAATCATCATTCAAATCTCGATTATGTCTTCTAATTCGATAGCAAATAATCAAAATTGCATTTCATGTAGATAGAAGCAAATATGTAGTATCCTGGACGACAATGATCTAGAAATTATATTTAACCAGTTTTAAATGTACTGATCGTGTTCAGTTTTCCGGATAATAGACCATAATTTTTTAATACGTTAATAATCATATTTTTCGACAATGTAAATAGTATGTAATTTTGAATTTTCATTCAATGTTAGATGAAGCAAAGAAGATACAATTTCGAAGTATAAATCAAATCTAATTTTACTTTAAATTTAAAAAAATCCATTTAAATTTATTTGTCGGGAAGAGAAAGAATCGGAGAATATATATATATATATATATATATATATATATATATATATATATATATATATTATACATACATACATACATACATACATACATACTTGAGTTTCTACCACTTAATTTTAACTACAAAATTGTGTTACACAATTTTTTGTCTTCAGTACAGTTTTTTCACAAGTTTTTTGTGAAAGTCCTTAGGATTTTTTGTTATAAACTAGTTGGCACTTTGCTTGGCTAATAATGAGTCAATCAATCAAATTGCAGAATCCTCTATATAAGTGTAAATTGTACATGAAAAGGTTTGCGCAGATTCTATCTTCGTGAGAATTCATCAGTGGACAAATCCTTTTTCTTGAAAAAATGCAACATTTAGCTACAAGTTCAGTTCGCTCGTCCATGCTGACCAGATCATCATGCCGCCAAGCATTCATTCACTTTGTCCTTCAGCGCGACCCCGTCCGCACGGTTTTTTCAATTCAAACGACGACTTACACGAGGGGTGGTTGCGTCAAATTTTTAAACATTCCTGAAATTCCTAGCATTCTTCGCATTCCAATCGCCCATACAAAACTGGCCATTCGAACAGGGTTCGATAAGTTGACGGCAGCGAAATTCGCATCTGGCCGCGTCCTGGCCGAGTCACATGTCTCTAGAATGCTCTATACTCTTCGCACCTAGGCGAAATGATATGCGGAGGATTTGGCACACTCTTCACTCTGATGCCAGTGCATAGAATGTTGATCTGCTGCTTGGGTCGGTAGCAGAGACGACCGGCGTGTGCTATTGAACCACGTTCTGCCCTGAGCAGAAGAACTCCTTGCGCAGTGGTCAGTACGAGACGTAATCCTCATACGGTAAGACGCTTTCTTTCGGCGCGCATGGCTGCTCTGTGTAACACCTCTCGACATATGAAGAAGAATGTGCAAGATATCTTCATGATAGAACCATCGATGAATACTGCAAGAAATTAAATATTGCGATCAGTATTCATGGATAGTCCTACTGCACTTTTCATTTTTTTATATGTCACCTGGGACTATATTTTAGCTCAGTAAATAAATTTAAGACGTTCCCATTATTATTATTTAAGTCCTTCGCTTCGACCAAAGCACCACAGGTACTAATACAATCCAGAACTGTTACGAATAACTGCAAGAGTTGATATTGGGAAAACGTGCATATTTGGGAGCAATCTATGTATGTCTTCCACAATTTTATTAGCAGTTCCAACAAACTTTCATGTGGAGAATGTTTCGAAAAAATCGATGATAGGACGTAATGTGGGATACCTTCCCTTAATCTATTTCCTGAAAATGGTTCCGTGCTATTCGTTCAAATAATTTTATGGATTTAAAGATGTAAATGAAGAGCGAAGCATACGTTGCAAGGTTGTCAAAAAAAGAATAGTCGTCATAAATATCTTTGGACTTAGGTATATTTTTGCCGCAATTCGAAGATGAAATCTTTGATGTTTCGCTAGAAAGCTTTTAGAAAATCGACCAGAAATTTTATCTCCATCAGTTGCTTTGAATTATGCCCAAAAACTTGTGAAAAATTTGCTTTGAAAATGTGATAAAACTGATTAAATAGTTTTGGGTAAGAAGTTGAGTTATTTTTAGTTATTTGCTTGAACATGAAGTGAAGAACTAAGAAAATACTATTTAAAAATATAGAAAATTGAAATTGCTTTAATGAGCAATGGCAATCCGGAAATTTGTCCCTTAAAATTGCGGTATGACTTCGATGAAAACTTGTTAGGTTTACATTTTCAAAGTTAAATAGTTATCCGAGACTTCGGGTAAAATATGTTCCCACCTAGTTGATTGGGAAATTGACTGTTTTTCGAAAAGAAGATTCTATTGATATGAAGGATCAGTATTAATACAAAGTTCTTCTTCACCTTTCATTTATTTAATGTGTCGCTTGGAGCCTTAGGTTGCCTCAGTGACCAACTAAATCTAACACGTTCCAATTATTCTTTCAGTAGTTCGTTTTAACCAAAGCATTATCGAGGATAGTAATACTATCTTATGAATATCGACAAGTGTTTCTGAAGTATTCTTCCTGTTCTGTGATACTTACTTCCTGATTACTGCTTTGAGTTCTTTGTTCTCTCAGCCGATAAATAGTCCTGGCCATCTAGACTACAAGCTAGTCTGTCGGCCATTGTTGAGCTAGTCAGTTGAGTTGTTGGTCAGGAGTTAGTGAAGTCAGCTATTACTTCAGTTGTTATTCTGCATTAATAATAGTGCAGTTCTGATTATTGCAATTCCATTAATAAAGTGTGTTATTTAAATACAATTCAATTGCAGTTCCCTCAGGCTCTTGGGTTCTTTGTTCTTCCTGCCGATAAATAGTCCTGACCATCTTGACCACAGGCTAGTCTCTCGGTCATTGTTGAGCTAGTCACTTGATAAATAGTCCTGACTAGCTAGACCACCGGCTAGTCTGTCGGCCATTGTTTAGCTAGTCATTTGAGTTGTTGGTTAGTCGTTAGTGAAGTCAGCTATTACTGCAGTTGTTATTCTACATTAATAATAGTGCAGTTCTGATTATTGTTTTTCAATTAATAAAGAGTGTTATTCAAAAACAATTGAATTGCAGTTCCCTCAGGCTCTTGGGTTCTTTGTTCTTCCTGCCGATAAATAGTCCTGACCATCTTGACCACAGGCTAGTCTGTCGGCCATTGTTTAGCTAGTCAGTTGAGTTGTTGGTCAGTAGTTAGTGAAGTCAGCTATTACTTCAGTTGTTATTCATCATTAATAATAGTGCAGTTCTGATTAATGTTATTCAATTAATAAAGTGTGTTTTTAAAAAAACCATTAAGTAACCTGTCTTTTACCGTGAAAAAGTTTAGGTGAGCTGAGGGAAGCTATATACAATATTAAGTTATGCACAGACCGCCAATTTCTATAAATGTTGATCATCCTTTCTTGCTTTTGAGTTCTTTGTTCTCCCAGTCGATAAATAGTCCCGACTATCTAGACCACAAGCTAGTCTGCCCGAAGTCAACTATTACTTCAGTTGTTGTTCTGCATTATCGAGGATACAATAATAATAAACAACTATCTATGAATAACGACAAGAGTTTATGAAGTATTCTTTCTCGTCTGTGATACTTACTTCCTATGATTATTTTCCGCTCTAATTCTGATGTAAGTAATAAAACTATGATAATAATAAATATAGTCCTCCGAAGGTTGCTACATTCACTAAAGTATTAGTTTTAAAAGGTTGATCCTTTCAATTTTCACATGAACATTTTGGAGAGGCTTCAAACAAATGTTTTTGCAGCTGCCTTGCTCAGAATTTTGTCCTGAATCCTTTTTCTTAAAATTTTAAAGGTTGTGTATATCTTCTTGAATTAAATTTTTTTGTTTTGGTGAAATAGTTCTCGTGTAAAATTATACTTTCAATACTTTGGTTGAAAATCCTTATCGTATTTTCTATCACAACCTTTTAGGAAAAATGCTTGAATTTTGTTTTCATAAATTAATTTGCCACTCTTTCCAACGGATTCCTTTCCAGAGTATTTAATTTGTTCGGGTATATAAATTATTTGTGTGTGAAACTTTCCCTTGTCCTTGGAAAAATCTAATAATAAGTTACGTTTCAAATTTTCTTCTGTAATATTGACCAGTTCCATGCACACACAACATCTCTCAAGCAATTCATTCAATTTGTTCTTAAGCATGCCACGTTCCGCGCGGGCGCTCGGTCTTTATCTTGATACAAATGATGCCTTACTCCAAGGGGTGGTTGGGCGAATTTTTCAACATTCCTGAAATTCCTAGCATTCTTCGCATTCCAATCGCCCATACAAAACTGGCCATTCGAACAGGGTTCGATAAGTTGATGGCAGCGAAATTCGCATCTGACCGCGTCCTGACCGAGTCACATGTCTCTAGGATGCTCTATACTCTTCGCACTTAGGCGAAATGATATGCCGATGATTTGGCACACTCTTCACTCTTATGCCAGTGGATAGGATGTTGATCTGCTGCTTAGGACGCCGGCAGGGACGGCGGCGTGTGCTATTGAACCATGTTCCGTCCTGAGCAGAAGAGCTCTTTGGGCAGTGATCATTTCGAGACGTAATCTTCATGAGGTAAGACGCTTTTCTTTCGACGCGCTTGGCTGCTTTTAAAAACACCACTCTGCATATGAGGAAAAATGTGCAAGATATTTTCATGGTAGAACCATCGATGACTACTGCAGCGAATTAAATATTCGGATCAGTATTAATGTTCTACTACACTTTTTATTTGTTTCATGTGTCGCTAGGAGCTTCAGAATGGCTCAGTAATTGAATTTAAGATGTTCCTATTATTACTAAATCCTTCGCTTCGACGAAAGCACTATTAAAGATACTATTACTATCCAAAACTGTTACGAATAAGTTTACGAATAAGTTTATGTAGTGAATACGTGTTTATTCTAAAGCATTTTTAGCTTTCATATTTTTATTGGTATTTACAGCAAACTTTCATGCGGAAAATGTTTCGAAAGAATCGACGCCAGGATGTTTAATGGAATATCTTCTTTTAAACTTTTTCCTTATAAGTTCTTCTGTGCTATTCCTATAAATAATTTAATGATTTCAACGGTATAAAATCGTGGACTTTTTTATCAAATTTTTTTGTTAAAAAATCGAGGAGTCCTTATTAAGTGACATTTTATACTGATGACGTAATAAATTTATAAATATTTTTATAATTGTTTCTTAAGAAATGCCAGTACTAAATCATAATTAGTGGTGTAACCCAATGCTGAGGATTTCTTTTATCGATGCTATTCACACAACACAAAATTGATTCATTGCCTGTTTGAAGCTATTTATTTCCAATTAGGAATAAAGATACTTTGGCTACTAAAACTGTGGCCGAGTTTTACCTAAACAGAGAAAGCTTAATTCGACGGTTTATTTGCTTTCATATGCTCCGTTTTTTACACAGTTTCAGCTCTCTTTTTTTGTGTGTAATTCATTCACATCTATTTCCGCACGATGCAACGCTCGATTGTCCAACCGTAGCCGAAGTGGTAGAAAATAAAGAAGAAAAAAATGGGCGGCTGGATAAAGAAAGCACTATGGAAATTATACCATAATAACACCAGAACACATTCAATTGCTCTCCATTGAAGAGTATCCGGCAAACAAGTGTACCTACCGAGTGTCAGAATTTAGTGGCCTTTCAGGAATTGAAAATTATATCAAGGGGGAAACGTAACTACACGTTCATCAATTAACTGCAGTAAAAAAGGGGGTTGCATGCAATTTATATACATAGATTACTACAAGTAGATGTAAAGGTCAAAACGTAAAAACTTGAATAAATGTTGTGCAATTCACAATTCGAAAGAATGGGTCAATTCATTTGGGGTAGCGAATGTTTTTGTTCTATTCAGATTAAAAATAATCGTTTCGGTAGGAGTAGATAATGTCCGACAGCTTTTCTATATTGTTGTTCATAATAATATTCATATTACATATTAGGATGGTTCCCAAAATCCAAAGTAAAAAATGTATCAACTTCGGTTGAATACAATTAAGGACATAGCCCACTTTAACCTCGCAAAACTAGCAACAAGTACAGATTTCTGTGCGTTCGAGCAAAAGAAAATCAACTAGTACATCTGTATACATTCAGTCTATCGTATATGCAAAATAAGAATTGTTCTTCAATTATTCGCCGGTCGTATTTCCTTCTTTACATTACACTTTCTGGCTTGCGTATATCGGCAGCTGATATTCGGCATGATTCAACTATCTAGCTCGTACAATCCAGTCAACCAGTTCCCATTGATGGAAAAGTACCTTCGAGCGGTGATCGTACGCAAATTGTAATACCATTGATCACCTGGAAAAAAGGAGCGATCTGATATGCCCACAGAAATAAAAACCGACAAGAAATTTGAAGAAAAAAACATCATCATGGATAAAAGGAAACCACATTTACCTTGCGGTCATAGTTTACTACGTTATATTTGCTTTTTCACATTCTTCTCGACTTCGTTTTACTGTATTTCAAAGTATTTTTGTTTAAATCTTTACCTCGCTTTGTATTGTTTTATACCGTCTGCTACTCACTTTGTTGGCGTTTGATTTCAATTATGGCACAAGGGAAGCATTCCCTCAATTGTATCGCGGTTGGCTACCTTTATTTCAGTGTAAGTTTACATCGTTTCAAGTAAATAAGCATGCTTGCTGAATGTTTCATATTTGGACTTCACTTTAAGTTCGGTCTATATCTGAAATTTGCATCAACAATCAACTGAACAATAGGGAATGATTCTTATTTTTTTCTAAGGGAAATGGGAAATCTGTTAAGATTTTTATAATTTCTGCAAGAATTTTAAACTGATGTTCGTTTGGAAAAATTAATAACAGTTTTCTTAATTGATTTTTCACTATATAATAAAATAAATGTACATTATAAAAAGGAAGTTTACCTGATTAATCGTTGGGGTTCTTTCTCACTGTCATTCGCACCACGTTAGGATTTAATCAAATGCATCGTCTTCTACTCCTAGTTTTTTTTGGATCATATTCAAGTCAAAACGCTTCCAAACCAATAAAAACAAACAAACAGTTTTTGCTTTTAGATTCAAGGTGATAGCTATGCTAATAATAGTTAAATAGTAAATTTTTCCTATTTTTGCTTGAGAAATTAAAACAAAAATATTTAATGTAGTTTTCAGGCATCCCCTAAAATATACTTACTCTCAAAGGAAAAAAGGTTCACATATGTAAAAGACTTAAAATTGTCATTATAACTTTATCCTAATTTTATTTTGATTTCATCATTATAAATCCTATATGTCACATTGTTATTGCAGCATAGCACAATATACATTAGTAAATTTTATACTATTCAATGAAAAAAAAAATTGTATTCGTCAGACAATATACCACACGAAAATTTTAAAGTTGCTAGGAATCACGGTCCGATGATTCTTGGTCTTTTATCGTTCTCGACATTCATCGTCATCATGACCATAATAACCATCAGTAGTTGTTATTTCTTTTTTTTCTTTTTTAAAACCCATTATTGGTTTTTTGTTTCTCGTATATATATTTTTTTGGTTGGTCGCGGGGATTTGTCTCCTATATACACATCCATTTTGATTGGAGCAAAGCAATATTAATTGATATGTATTTAGGCAATGCATGCATAGCCCATCAACTCCTCATCAAGGTGTAAGTGCCTAAAATTGTTGAAAATATCTTAGACTTATTTTAGTAGGTATTTCATCATTCCGAGAAAGAGAAAAAGTATACTAACTTTACTGCTGATTGTCTTTCATAGCTGAAAAATATTTATTGCGTAAAATCAGTAATTTGCTTTTGAACAAAAAAAATAGAAAAGAGAAATCTCATTCAGTAGTCTGTTTTTTTTTTGTCTCGGCATTGCTGCACGTTTCCAGTAAGTCTTTATTCGCTTCTTTCAAAAACTTGACTCAAATAAAACTATGAAAGTTACTAGAGCGAATCTAGAATACTTTATGAGCTAGCATATAAGCTAGTTGCTTTTCGTCATTATTAACAAGAAATGTTTTGATTTTATTGTGCAATTTGTAAATAGCAAAAGATTTCTAACGTTTTATTTTACGGCAATATAAATGAGGGAAATCGTGTAAAGTTAGAACAACCGTTGATTGTCGTCTTACTAAATGCATGGAACTCTTAATTTCAAAGAATTTCTTTTAGATTGAAATAAACAGATAATAGTAAATCGGAATATTACTCGATGCTTTGTTAACACGCAGCATTTTTTTTTACGTACAAAAACAACATGACAGGATAAAAATGAATTTCCACACTAGTTGCATTTGCCCCAGGGGGAACTACGAATATATAGTGCATTCAGCAATGCTTCCGAATACGAATCATGATGCTCACACTAAAATATTCTTGCCGGATATTTTACCATGAAAATAGACTTCCGTTCAAAAATCAGCCAACCATTAAACTGTTGCCTGATGAGCCTTTCTCCATTCACTTGTTGCTCTACACCGGACTGGCCATAACTTTCAAAAAATTTGTACCCTCTGTATATTTTATGTACAATTACCACAGCCAACTAATGTTAATGAAACTTACCTAACGATACATTTACCCCACTATAATACAATCGAATTCGAAAAAAGCATTTTGACCTGTTGAAAAGTTACCCTAGTGGTACTTCCACCCTTATTGAAAAAGAAAAAAAGACAATAAACAAAGAGTTCCGCACCTAAATGAGAAGCGTTGTTTAATGCACGACAAACGTACTTGTTGATTGTTGTTGATGATAAAAGCAAACTACTGGACGTTGAGCTCTTCATGTTAGCATGAAAATAGGAAATGCATCGTATATCTTATCCTGTATGATTTTTATAAGCCACATAATTGTTTGGACTGTCGCGTTAATTTGCACGAGTTCCAATTGGTCCTGATGGAATTCATTGCAGACATGCATTTTTCATCCGTCACCTTTCCATGATACGATTCTTTTCATTTTAATTTTAGTGTAAATTAACAAAATGTGAAGGGTTGAATTACATTTCTAGCTGTTTGAAATATTTTGAATCCAAATTGAAATTAACATGGGAATCAATCTGCTATCTGAAATAATATGGAGTCCTAATTCCTGGTCGCGGTTTATTCATGCTAAAACAATGCTTTAAATAATAGCGTCGTCTTGAAATGTTATTTTCTAAATTTAAATAAATTCCCATTTCTCTACAAAATATCTTTTTTCGATCAAATGAAGAACCCGAAACGTTTCCAAAATTGCTAGCCAATTTGATGTACAATTTTAATTCGCATAAAATGAATGCTGGGTCGATAGATTGGCAACTAGAATTATGGAAATAAACTTCATAGAAGAAATTGTAATGAATAAGTTATATTTATTTGCATTTAGTATACAGTTCATATTGAAGATTTTCATTTAAAAAATTGCTTTATATATTTTGCCAAGATATTGAAAAATAAAAATAATTATTGAATTCACTAATTTTTTACACTTTTTCTTTCTTTTTTATTGCAGGTATGAAAATTTTTATAACGATGCAAAATACATGAAGTCTTAAATAGGTATGAATCCATGTATCACTATTATTTGCGATTTGAAAAAAATCTTATAAAATCGTTGGCATTGTTGACGAAAAAAGGCGACTAAATACCTACAGCACCTTTTTTCCCAATTGTTGTAGAGTTTTTCCAAAACATTTAGACTTTTTGCTAAATGGTTACTACTTTTTCTCAACAGATTTAAGCTTATGATTGACACCTGATATGTTGGCAAGCGTTGAGACTTAGCTTGTCAAGGGAAAATTTGTAAGTTTTCAGAAAACGAATGAACCATTTGGCAAAAGGTTGAAGCGTTTCGGGGGAAAAAGTTTAAATCAAATCGGAGAATTTCCAAATCATTTGAGAAATGGTCTAAACCAATCAGTCAATCTTCTTTCTGCTTTATATATCAATCAGAATATATATATATATATATATATATATATATATATATATATTTCTTTCAAGTTTCTAATCTGTGTATGTTTTTTAGTGCAATTGTTTAATATTGTTATTTGTTGGATAGATAGATTAAGATAGATTAAGTAAATAACGTAATATTGTTAGTCTAGTTAGTAAATATTTAATCAACTAAGTTGAAATAAAATGATACCTCATACAATTTAAATGCAAACTACGAAGCAAAAAGACATCATTTTTCAAATGTTGCGCTAAGAGATTAAAACATATGTTGCTGGAAATCATGTACATAAAATTAATTTCGATTAAGTCAAGTCTTTTGTACACACACACACACACACACACACACACACACACATATATATATATATATATATATATATATATAAACCTATTTCTTGTTTCTAATTTGTGTCGGTTTTTAGTGACATTTTTAAAATTACACATTTTGCTGCTATTCTTCAACATTTTTATGTTTTGGAATGGGTGAAAGTTGTAAAGTTGCAATACTTAAATATCTCTTTAGCTACATAATCACATAAACAATCCTTCCAAAGGCGGGAAGTTGCTATTTATAAATGGTTTGGAACTAGCGCGTACGTTACTTTCACGTTCTTCAGCTTACGACCGACAGTACGAAGATGAATATGCTTTTTTATTGGTTTAGGTTTCTCTTAGTAGATTTAAGTGAAAAGCGGCTCATAGTTGTTTTTAAGAAAATAATAGTTTCAACATTTAATGTCTTCGCCGTCACTCAATATATTATCTTAGCAACTCATTGGAAGATGTATCCTACTTTACTGGAATGGAAGATGTATCCTACTTTACTGGAATGGAAGATGTATCCAATATTATGATCAGTCAAAAGGTACCTACCAAATGTACCGATCTTAGATGAAGATTTTAAAAAAATCTTTCGTAGAATCAAATCTACGATTGAAGAAAGATTGCTGAAGAAATCTGCTAGCAAAAAAATTATCTTTTATCGTGTTCTATAACACTGTTTGAAACGAACAAAGTCTCGAGCTAAGAATGCCGCAATCAGTAAGCGTTAAATGAATGAAACAGCGCAAGGCATTAAGGTTGTCGCGTGCCGCAAAGACTTGTTTGTTGCACGCTGATCATTCATTTATTTGACTTCCTCATTTTCTTCTTCTTTTTTTATCTGTATTTCGCTTCTTCTATGGGAAATGTGGTGTATAGCATATACCACATAACATTATGGCGGCTCGAGACAATATGTCTTTGGGGGGCTTCTGTTGCTCCTATCTTAGACACCATTGGCCAAAGAAATAAAATCTAAAACAAACTTAACCTACCGTGAAGAGACGAGCAACTATAAAAAAATACCGTCAGCTTATGTCTTCGGGCTGGACTTTACCAGAGTATAAGATCTATCGCGTACTCTCTCACACTAGTGCTACCTAATTTCCATGGGCCTTGTATCATCTGTATGCTTCGATAAACATCTTCATTACAACTAGATTTTAGTTTAACCGAAGTGCTTATAAATAAATGGATGCACGTTGCCCACAAAAGTCTGCTATAGCGCAAAACAGTAGATCGTTACACCGTCTTTGTTCCTATGATAAATGCCATTCTGGAAGCGGAAAGTATGATTGTTTAAAGCAGCACTAGTATTGCACGTGAACCCTAGAATTTAGTGCGATCTCTACTTTACTTCACGGTAGCAGTCAGTTCCGTGTTAGTGATTTTACTTAGGAAACTACTAATCATGGAACCAACCGAAGTATAGTTCTTATGACCCCTATTTCTTATAATATATTTTATTAATGAAGGGCTACACTTTTAGAAATATCGAAGCAAAATAGGAGCAAAGCCTATTTCTGCGTCCATAATAATAGCTTAGTACATTTGACACATTTTTCAGTCGACTATTTTGCAGTACATACGTATTTACGTACGTACGTATTATCTGCTCGTAATTTCGATAATGATAGACATGCTATTAAATTTTCTGTAAAGAAAACCTCTTAACTGTAGACAATCCTTTTTCATATTCTTTACGAAATCCCAGGGATGAATTTCATTCATAGTTCAAAATCGGAACAAATGCAGTAAACTGATTACAGCTTGTGACCACAGATTCAAGTTCAGTTGGTATCTTCTTGAGAAAATACTAGATCCTATAATATTATTATCATGATATTATTTTAAAAATCTTATATGAACTTTAAAGCTAGTATTCATTTTTATGAAATTTCACTAAATTTACAAAGTAAATTAGAATGTAAATAAAAATTTGCCCAATAACATCCAACGGAAGTTTATGAAATATAATTGGGCATAAATTTTGCCATGAATGGTAATGCTCTACTAGCCATGAGTGACCAAAAAAAAATATTTTATATGTACATGTACGTAACAAAACATATACATTAGCAGTAGGGGAAGCATATGAAAATCTGCTTTCGAAAAATAAGTGCGATGACGTTAAGAAAGTAGTACACACTTGAAATTGAATGATTTGGGTGAATTTTAAATCTAAAAAAAATGTTTCTTCTTCTGTATACTGTATACTATGTATACTATGAAATGGCTACTCTTATATAATATGATATAGTTGAAGGGTCCCGAATAAGATTTCTCAGATTCAATAAAAGGATAATATCAAGCTGACAAGGCCATATGTTGGCATTCGGATAGTACTTGTAAATAGAATATTGAATTAGGGGATGAATCATCAAGACGGATTCAAACAGAACATGTTAAATATGACCGCGCTGGGGAATAGTATTCAATGTTGGATTTTCTTGTTACCGAATAAAGCAGACTCTGATGGATCTTTCTCTAGACCCTTTGTATAATATACTGTATTACTTCTAATATAATTAAATAAAATAAAGTATAATATAATAAAATGAGCGCATAGCATTCTAATATATATTATATTAAAGTTAAATTTTATCTCACATTTTCTTCTGAGGAATTTAATTTGGTAATAGAATGTGAACTTGGACTCTCGAAAATTTACAATTCAATCGATTTTTTTTTACATAATTTTCATATAGGTACCTGTACTACGACAATCGCCTGAATTTCTTTAACATTTTATAATGGAACTACAGTGTTAGTTTTAAGACCTTACATCGCGAAATGTATCTGAAGCAAGCGATTGAACGAACACCTGCTTGAAAAGCGTGACTAAATCATGAAATTCAACCAGGAACAGCTACAACAGAAACAGTAACAACAATGTCTTGGCTACTAGCAACAAACGACCGGCAACGTACCTACTTAAGTATTATTTCGCAAGAATATTCGTTGGTTCAATTCTTCGACCACCTTCGTAATATATGTATATATCCCTACACAGGTCCAAGAGTCTTGTGGCTCGACTGCAACTTTATCTTCCGTTCGCCACAATGCAAAGAATATCATAAACTCATTGAATTTATATAAATAAATACACATACCTATAGCTGTATATGCAGTGGTCAGTTTTAGGAATATTTATGGTAGCTTGAATTAAATCTGTGCAAAACATTTAGAGGCATCGGAAATATTTCGATTACGTCAATGTTTCAGCGATATTTTCTTTAGCACGATATTTTGCAACAGCTTTTTCACTGAACTCTGAGATGTCTGCACAAATAAAATCTGTGTATAATATATATATGCATAGATTGAGTTCGCCGAGTTGATAAGCGAAAAGTACGACCAAGATCAAAACGAATGCATTGCATTTTGAAATACGCAGAAAGTCGAAGTCAATACATTTTCTGCGGCTCAAGTGCGATATATAAACCATAATTTTTTTCGTCACTAATCTTTGTAAAATACTGATCAAATTATTATCTAATCTACAAATAAACAAAACTGAAGGTTTGGTTAACATATCAATATTGACTAGCCAATTTTCTTGCATTTCATCGTGCTAACATTCGTTTTGTTCATGGATGTGTGGACCATATGGAAAGCGAAGATAAACGTCCTTGCGCATAATGCAATTGATCTTGAACGTGAATATATGTATATATTTTCCTTTTTTTGTGAATCGAGAAGGAATGATTACGTAGATAAACCTGCCCGGATAAGCTTTTTTTATAGTTCACCTTATTTGATACTATTTTGATGCATTTCGCGGTTTGTTTTATTTTCTCCATAATCTTGAGAATGCAATCAAATCACACCTCAAATATTGATATGATCGGTATCTAATTTTTGAATCAATAATACATTTTCTTTCATCATGAGGGTATGATCCTACCTCACCCAGTTATTCATTTGATTTAGCTTAACGATTAATGTATAATCCTTGCTGTTTCATACAAATGCTTGGTATTTAATTAATGACAGAAATTCAAATACATATTTTTAGGGAATAATTTGTTCTGATTCGTTCAGATGAATATTCAATAATGTAATAGTTGATTGAAAAATTAACTTGAATCCCTTAAAAATTTGATACTAAACATACATCATCTGAAATCATTCGGATCATTATTTTCAACAAATTTCTTGCAATTAACCAGAGTATTTGAATTCCCCGGGTAAATAAATTTTGTATGTGTGGAAAATTCCCTTTCCCTTGGAAAAATTAAATGTACAAAAGCTTTTCCTTGCAAAAATCTAATAATAAGTTACGTTTCAAGTTTTCCTCCTTGATCAGTTCCGTGCTCACACAACATCTCTCAAGCAATTCATTCATTCTGTCCTTAAGCACGACACCGTCCGCACGGTCGCTCGCCAGCGCAAATGATGCCTTACTCCAAGGGGTGGTTGGGCGAATTTTTCAACATTCCTGAAATTCCTAGCATTCTTCGCATTCCAATCGCCCATACAAAACTGGCCATTCGAACAGGGTTCGATAAGTTGATGGCAGCGAAATTCGCATCTGACCGCGTCCTGGCCGAGTCACATGTCTCTAGGATGCTCCATACTCTTCGCACTTAGGCGAAATGATATGCCGATGATTTGGCACACTCTTCACTCTGATGCCAGTGGATAGGATGTTGATCTGCTGCTTAGGACGCCGGCAGGGACGGCGGCGTGTGCTATTTAACCACGTTCTGTCCTGAGCAGAAGAGCTCATTGCGCAGTGGTCATTTCGAGACGTAATCTTCATGCGGTAAGACGCTTTCCTTCGGCGCGCTTGGCTGCTTATGGTAAAAGCAATAGTGTGAAGGATCTTTTCATGATAGAACCATCGGTTTACTATTTTATTTATTTATCTAATGTGTAATTGTAATGTGTAATTGGCTCTGTTTTCAATTAAGTCTAACACGTTCCCACGTTCAGTCCTTCGTTTCCACCCAAGCATTATCGAAGATAGAGTAGTACTATCTATGAATAACGACAAGAGTTTATGAAGTTTTCTTTCGTTTCTTTGATATCTACTTCCTGAGGTTGTTTTTCGCTCTAGTCCTAATGCAAATAATAAAATTATAATGATAATAATGAAAATTATAGTCCACCAATGGCTGCACTATCCATTGAAGTACTATTTTTTTATGAGATTGTTTCTTTCAATTGAGTTGTATCAATACTTCATGAAATACGCTTATGTATGTATGTCTACTGTAAACCGAATGTAGCCCATCAATATTGAAAAGAAAGTTGATTTATTTTAAGGTGAACAAGAAAACGACTCCATGTAATTAACTCGTTACTAAATCTTATTGTCAACAATTACATTTCAAATTCGTTCGGTTTTGAACTTTCTTCATTAAAAAAATTTGCGTGATATAAGGATCGTCTGTAGCTGTTAATCTTAGGCATACAAACTTTAACTTTCATGTTTCATCATACATATATAACCATTAGATGTTAACCCATACGCAAGTAGGTGCTCAAAATCACAACCTACTTAAAAATTCTTTAACGTAAAACGTATGCGCTTCGGTGAATACTAAATTTTGCGAAGCGTAACGCCACGAGTCGTATATGAATATAATGTGAACGGCTTGCGCCAGCAATTCATTAAATGGAAGAAGAAAACAACTTCTTTCGTAGACTTTGATGGAAAATTTCATACTTGGTAGATATCACTACGCTTCACCTAATTTCGCTTAGACTATAGTAAAGGTGAACTTAAGAAATTTTATTTTGAAAATAAGTTTCCAAGCAATTCATAGTCCATTGTAACTAAACGATGATTCAATCATCCTTCACCTGGAAAATAATTTATTCAAAGTGTGATATTGTGTCTTCAATTTTCAGTTTTTCGTCTAATAAACCACCATCCTAAAGTTTCTCTTAAAATTGTTGATACTTGGATCAATCAGCATGATGGATTTTCATGCAATTTCTTATAAAGTCCTAAAAATAAATTCAAAAGGACTGCTTAATTTCACGCTGCATCTTAAAGCAACTAATGCAGACGTATGTAGATAATGATGCGGATATATTCTGTTTAGTGAGAAAAAGCATATATAGTGGTCACGGTTGTTGACTTTCTGTAGGAAATGTCTAAGTGTATTTTTTTTTAAAAAGGGGCTTGCATTAAATAGTTTTATTTGGACCCTAAGGCAACGCTGGTAACGGATCCACGGTACAGTCATCTACTTTGCTTGGTTCGTTTTTATTGCAAAGAGGTTTTTTTTCACCATTTCATGTCGAGTCGAAGAGGGTGAGTCCTTTTTTTATATTGTCCCATGCAGATAGTAGTCATTGGCAGTGAGGGTTTTGTTGCATATATTTACGAGCATAAAATTTTTGTAGTTTCCTATGCTGCTAGCTGTAAGAAGTTCAGAAATGAAAAGAAACTAATTTAAATTATTGTGATAGAGTGCATAGCATTAAAATTTGAATGTATATTTTAAGATAATGCAGGAAAAATGAAACACGATTAACACAACTGCATGCTTTAGTTTCAAATTTTACTTTAAACACGAAATTAAATTATTAAATTATAGACTATATATTGTTCCTTACTTACCCTTCAACGCTGAATCGCGATCGCTGAATTTTCGCTGTATAGAGAAAGGCTGTACACTCTATCATGTTGTTTAAGATTGAAGCATCTGATCTCTTTATTTTTGAAGCAGGATAGTTAAAATATAGTAATAAGAAAGATGGACATTTGATAAGAATCAATTCGAATAAAAA
>OZ012664.1:428480-488405 GCA_963942545.1 Oxycera nigricornis
ACGACACCAACTTACGCGCTAGCTGTTTTGAAAATAAATAACGAACGTTGGGATGGTGTCCCGTTCATATTAAGGTGTGGCAAGGCTTTGAACGAAAGAAAGGCGGAGGTTCGGATCCAATATCAGGATGTTCCCGGCGATATATTTGAAGGACACACTAAAAGAAACGAATTGGTCATACGTGTTCAGCCCGGTGAGGCGTTATATGTGAAAATGATGACAAAGTCACCGGGAATAACGTTCGACATGGAAGAAACGGAATTGGATCTTACGTATGGACACCGCTATAGGGATTCCTATTTACCAGATGCCTACGAACGATTAATACTCGATGTGTTTTGTGGTTCTTTGATGCATTTCGTGCGATCTGACGAGCTTAGCGAAGCATGGCGCATTTTTACACCTGTGCTGCATAAAATTGAACGTGATCGTGTATCACCTATTCCGTATCAGTATGGATCGCGTGGTCCCAAGGAAGCCGATAAGAAATGTGAACAGAACAATTTCAAATACTATGGATCATATAAGTGGCATCAAACTCACAAGCTGTAAGCCGGGTCACTTGGGGGAATAAATAAGTATAGTGATTCGACATATGTTTTAATTTTAATTGGTGTGATCTAATCGAAGTAACGGATTGTAATTTATGAAAATAAAATGGGGAAAAAACGCTTTTCCGCTTTAAATTCTATTAATTAATATACAGCCCTGGACACCATCGCAAGAGTAAATATCAGCTAAGTACCTACCCTGTTTTTGCGTTTTAGTTTATTTTAACTTTACGATCGATTATTGTTCAAAATGATTTTCCGCCAAAATCAACAGCTGACATATGTAGATTCAGTTTTAAAGGGTTATAATGCGCAGCCTGTAAATCCATACATAATCATTGACTTTCTCAGTGAGTAAAGGAGCATGCGCAAAGTTTCATATGGAATTTGCCCATGATATTATTTAGAAAATATACCATCAGCGAGATGTTGGGGTAGTTGGGTGTATACGATATAATTTTCAAGATTATATTTGTCGACAGACGAAATAAATATGCGGTGTGATTGAAAGGATACACTGTCATATAAGTGTCGTGAGTACATAAATAGCCCTTTTCGAAGTCGAAACAAAATTAATAAATAAATTGGTATATTTCATGAACTATGAATATCTGGCTAAAAACAGTGGCAGCAAACATTTTACCTCAACGAATAACTATTTGGCTCACGACCCAATTTTGCACTGCATTTGCGTCGTAATGCATAGTAAAGACGTGTGACATTATAAAACGACGTACCGACATGAATATCGTGAATATATGTTTGATTTAAGAATTGATTTTCGGAAAAATATGTGGTAAATTACTCGTATGTTCCCATTTTATACATTTACAAAATCTGAGCAAGCGAATTTGGTGCTGCAATTGGAAAAATAAGTTTCATAGATTGTCGCTGATAAAATTACAGAATAAGCTATTTTTTCGAGTGAAAAGTGTTGTCGAAAGAAGTTAGCACTGAACGCTAAAGGGTAAGTCCGTTGTACATATATGTTTATATTGAGTGACATAGTTTCGGCAATGATTTTGTAACTCAATACTTGATAAAAACAAATGGTTTTCTTGATATCGACCTTGTTGTACAAAATTCCTTTTTTTCATAGTTCCCAGATGGCAGTTCGCAAAAAAAACTGTTTACGTTTCTTCCTTGCAATCGAAGCAGAGCACGTTCCAGAAGGGTTTTAATATCACTTCATCGGTTTTGGCTTTGAATGGGCTCAACAAATGGATATGCATTTTATCATATCGGAAACATACTGTGTTACTGTGATTCTAATCAGCATCAATGAATAATTTGTTGACGTTCACATGTGGTTTTGTGTTTGTAAAACATTGTTTAGTTGTTTTTAAACGTGGAAAACGACACATGTTCGAGTGATTGAAGTTTTTTCTGTGACTTGTGCCTGTGAAGTATTTGTTCCACTTTTTATGCACCATTAATTTCGAATAATCGACTCTGAAAAATTAAATCATCCAAGAAATAAATGATATTTCATTGCATAGTGTTCAAGCATTTACAATCGGGAAACAAACTAGATGAAATAATATATTCCATATCGAGTTTCCGCTATCGGCGTTGGAGTAACCATCTGCAAATGCCGACGAAAAATTTACTCTGGAAAAATGTAAGTCACATATTACTTGATGAATCAAACTTGTACTCAATGCCGATTGTATGTATGTCAAACGAAAACTCATGAAGCATGTTAACCTATTGCCGAGTTCAGAGTGTTGGAAGTTAATCCAGGAATATTTTGCTTACAGGTTATAGTGACATTAATATGGCAACCTATTCCCACAACAACGATAATATCATATCAGAGAGAATAATATATTGTGCTTGTAAAGATAAAAATTTTCTTCTTCTCGTCGGTCACCATCATATAGAGTTGGAATATCACGATTTAGGCTTGGTGAATTCAATAGAAAAAATAAGAATATCTTACAGCTGCAGCCTGTGCATCTTTAGCTCTGCTTTAATAACTCAATACTGGAATAGGAGACTCAATAAATGTTTAACTTTGACAAGATTTATTGATAACAATTCGCGCATACACAATTATACATTTGAAGTTGATATTCGATTGCTCATAATAGATTCTGATGAAAAGAGTGAGAATTTCGATAGAACTAATTTACTGTTGAGCAACTCGCAACTCGATACACAGAACAGATACTCCAATCTTCATAATAAGAACTTCTTTGGTGCATATAAAATTGGAACAAATATTTTCGAATTGGACAACGCATTTTTGCTTTATCGTGAAGACGGAAATCAGGCAATTAAAGCAATCGGTAATTTTTACCAGGCTACAGATTTACACCTGTATAAATTGATAAACGGATTAGTAGTTTTGCAACTCATTATGGACAGCAAGCATATTCATAGAAGTGTGCGGAATCCTAACACTTTCATGGATACTGTAGAAACTTTAAAAAGTCCTGAGCATTTGTCGACAGGAAATAGTTCCTCAAAATCGAATAAAATAGCGTGGAATTATGATCGACAAGTATGTCAAATATCACAATCTCAACGAAATGAACACGGTGAGTCACTTTGCTATGAAAATCAACAACAAAGATATCGTTCAATGGCTCCATCTGTACCATACTCTCATACGCAAACTTTGTCCGCTATCAAAAAGCGGTTAGCGCCTGTTGAAAAAAATCATCCTCTATCTCCGAGGAAGACTCCAATAAAACACCAAGAAACTTTCTCCGAAAATGTTGACACACATGATATTTCATATACAACGACTTCAATCGCATCCCCGATTTCCACTGCTTTTATAAATGTACGCTTGAACAATCGTGGCGCGAAGGATCGCTCCTTTTGTCATGATAAAGAAAATGAACTGCCGAAATCAACCGACGTTATGAACTCCCCGAAAATGAATGTAAGTGATCATGCACTTGCTGAACAAAATTCACCTATTCCATTCGATCACGTCAAGGGTCGTTTCTCATTTTCCCCGAAACAATTCTTATATGAGGATATTGGTTCAAGTGGTTCCACTTTACCGCTCTTTGGACACATTGCCGAGACCGGTAGCAATTTTTCTACTGGTATGAATGTGAATAGTCCTCTACTTTCATCTGCAGTTTATAAGCACGGAAACTATTTTAAGTTTCCTGAAGTTGATAGCTTAACCCAAGATCAACCAGCCATTGCAAATCTTTCGGATATATCAATGGCAATTTCATCATCAACAACAGCAGGAAATATGTTTTCATCGGTTGCCCAAAGACAATCTTCTGAACCTTCAGGCAGTCGTCGTGCACGGCTTAAATCTATATCATTAGACTCAGATTGTGCACGTCTCGTTGAAGAAAATTTAGGAATTCCTGTTGAAGAACTGATTGTATATGCAAATGTAACGACGGTCAGTAGAACTGCTGAGAATGATTCCCATTTGACAGTAAAAGATGCGATTTATTCTAAAACAGAAGCAGAAAATTTATGTCTAAACCAACAACAATTAGATTTAGGAAAATTGAACACAAATTTACTACCCGAAGAAGGGAAATCCTCAAATAACAAGATTGATGCAATATGCAACCCAATTCTAAATTCCGCGTTCTCAATAAGGACCAATGGAAATCGAAAAAATAAAAATAATCTGAAAATTAACATAGTTAAGGAAAGTAATGTTAGTGTAAAAACTTCTCGTAATAGTAATGAAACAAAACCGTGGATCAATATGCCAACACCAAAAACACCTACACTTACTCAATCAAAACAAAAGGCTGTCTCGTTAGATTCGTCTGATGCGAACAACACCTACTATTGTTCCATCCCTTCGATGCGTAACAATCAAACCTATCAAGATTCAACACCAAATATAAAATCAGGACACGGTTTGTCATCGGTATCGGTTCCATCCACTCCAAAGCACTATAGGCATCTTACTAGAAAAAAAAATTGCGGAAAGAGCACTGCTACCACAAAATCTGGCACCTTGAAAGTTTCACCGCAGCAACATACACCAATGATACCATTGTTATCGGCTTCCGATTGTAATCCATGTCACAACAACCCTATTATGGATGAGGATCGATCTTTGCGAATTGCTATTGATTTTGACGATAATCCTGGCGAGATCGTTGAAATGGACGACGATACGATTCGAAACTATTATCTGGATGAAATTGACGATGAGGTAGTCGTTCTTGCAGGCGAAGATACAAAAACCTCTCATACTGATTATACTGATCAGAAAAAACGTCACAAGGCCGGTGGCAAAGCAGCAGAAATGGATGTGCAAACGAATGTTTGTGAATATTTGTTGTTAGGGACAAACCTACAAACGCAAAAGTTTGGAATGTTGAGCTTATCGAATAACAATTTGGAAACGTTGCCCGAAGTATTGACACATACTGATTTAGATAGTTCGTCATGTGATGATCGTCGTGAGGATCAATGCTGCGAGGTAACCGAAGAGTCTAAAGCGTGTGTGAACAAACCATCGTATACTCGTTCGAATATTCTACAAAGGCGAGGCTCTAATCAGAGCTTAACAATTAGCTTGAACATAAACGGTTCTCTTGGTAATTTAACAAAGTGTATGAGTGCATCCAATTATAGTCTTGGAAGTTTTAATGGTTCAAATTACAACTTGAGCACCTGCCCTCAACATCAACACGGCATGTGTGCACAGGCACCATCGAATGCATCCTCCACACAGTCAATTCTGGCGCATGGTCATTGCAGTAGTCAAGTGAATATCTTATTGCCCAACAGTGTGTCTCCGTTTCCTCAACAGAATTACTTCGAAACGGATAAATCCTCGGTGGATAGCAAACCGAACAAAAAGAACATATTACAACGACGTGGATCCAACACTAGTTTGACTTTGAACATTAAGGGCTCGAATTCGCCCAATTTGAGCCGTTTTAGTAGTCAAAGCTCACTAAATATATCAGCCACACACCCCATCGCAAACATGAACTCCGCCACAACTAAATCTAAACAGCAGATAGGACAGAACCCACATGGCCATCTCCTGCAGTCCCAGCAGTATTATCAGTCGCAATTGTTGAAACAGCAGCCGACGAGCAAGAAGGGGCTGCTAGAACGTCGCAACTCGAATGCTAGCCTAACATTAAATATCCATAGCAACGGATTAGGTGGATCTAATTATAATCTGAGATCATCTGCGTCGAGCTTAAGCAACATAGCGAACGCCTCGTCGGAAAGTTTTGATCGGGACACAATGCAAATCACTCAAAATTGTAATTCAGAAGAGGCAGATTGTACCGAACTGAATGCGGCACCAATGGAAAAGCGACAGCAGCGGAAATTTCTAAGTTCCGAGAATCTCAACAGCATGGCTCCGCAATGTACCAAACTGAATCAAACTCATTTTCGGAATTCTACCAAAACATGCTTTGGGTCTGTTTCGGATCTGAAACCAAATCATTCGCACAACAGCGACTCCAACACCAAGCAAGAACGTGAGCAAGATATATATCAAAGCAGCAACAGACACTTTGAACAATCCAACCTTTGTTCCTGCACTGGCGTCCGTAACATAACAACTAAACCTCTATCCCCTCAATCCACTTCAGAAGACTTTAAAATGTATCTAGCCAATATCCAACTGCTGCAGAATGCCACAAATGTCCTCACCGAAGAAAATCTTCGTAAATTGTACTATGTCTTTGAGGAAAGTTACGAAATGCAAAGATTGGGTTCAACTAGCACAAGAGATGTAGCAATTTTCATGGATTTCATGCCGAACCGGAACAACGGGCATCAATCAAAATGCCAAAATCAACAGAGCCAATTTCACTTTGACATTCTGCCAAACGACGAAGAGAAAAAGCATTTATTACGATCTTTACACGAAGAATTTTGGGATCTTCCTACTAATCATCAAGAGAAGCCTCTCGTTTTTGGATCGCAGCCGAAAAATCGTTATAAAACAATTTTGCCCAACGAACATTCACGTGTGGTATTGAGGACTGAAATTGGAAGTCTGCAAGAACCATACATCAATGCTAACTATATTAAGGTAAGATCTCATTTAAAACGGATCCAGGAATAAGTTCGTTTTTCATTTTTTTGTTGAAAATTATTATGTTTCCTTCAAATGAGTCTCCTCTCATACAAAAATGTCCTGCAAAATACGCAGCCTAGAAATCATACCTATTGAAATTTTTCACATTTAACCATTTTTTCAAAAGAGAGTGTTCAATCCCTTTATGTCTTCATTGCTTCTATTTTGTAATTCAAATAAATCGATCTGATTCGTAATTGTAATGTAATACTGCTGAATCTGAGGTGCACCCTTTTGAGCAAATCACTCCCTCTTCGTCTGATCTAGCAGCGTATATTCTACCAGTAATTCACTGCTCATAATTTTTATACTTTGCAGAATTTCGAGATGATATTTAAATGACATATTCTTAGCGGATTGTACTAACGACACGCACAGCTAGTATATGTATCGATTTTACACAACTATTAATCAACTGCTTTTGGAGACATATTTCATTGATTTTTTTTTTGCAAATTTGCTATAGTTTCGCAAAGTGTATGTATTTGTAATAGAAATTTTCTATCTGAAATTCTAGGGGCCAGATTACGTTCAAAATTCATACATAGTAACACAGGGCCCACTGCCAAATACAATTTACGATTACTGGCTAATGGTACAACAAAATTCAGAAAAACTTCAACGGACACTTAATCGTAACGATCAATGCATGCCTGGTATTTATGCTGAATATTCTTCTAGTGTATTGGAATCGAAGCAGATAAGTTTTCATTCACAAAAAATTGTTATGCTTACGAATTTTGTAGAAAGTAACCAGCAAAAATGCACGGTCTACTTTCCAACAGAACTTAATCAAATTATTTTTATAACAAACTCAAACGAGAAATTTGAAAATGCTAGCCTAGCTGAATTCTATGAAACTTATTTGAATCCTTTAAAAGAAACCAGCCCCTTGCATGAATATGATTTTGAAATTAGAATCGATGATGATGACTATCAGTATATACCTTCTTCGGATGTTCTCTTGAGGGCCAATGAAGCGACCATGAAAAACTTTTTTCTTATAAAAAATTGTGGTCTGGATAAAAAAGAGGGTTTTTCAATTAGAAAGCTTGCATGTTTGTATGTTGTCACCACGTTCAAAGATGATTTTTTTGAAGGCAAAAATAACCCCGGTTCAATTTTGAATCAAGTGTTGAAAAGATTCACTTGCTACCATTATTGGTTTCCTGATTGGCCGGATCATCACTCGCCGGAAGATGTTGGTCTGCTACTGGATATGAGCCTACATTTGTTAGATATAAGTTGTGAAAACGAGTTTCAACAGAATGAACGGCCAAAAGATACACCGCAGGACGAAAACAAATCGTCCATGCAAACTAAGAGCAACAGCGTTTTGGAGCCAATTCTTTCACTAAGAGCAGATCTGCAGCCTATCCCGATTATTCATTGTTCTGCTGGAATCGGTCGAACAGGATGTTTAGCAGCCATTTTAAACGGTATCAGACAAATTCGAAATTCGTTGCTGCAATCGCTCAAACCGTGGAACTATCAGTTAAATAGCCATTCAATAAGTGTGACAAAATCAAGGAAAAACTATGTGTCCGTTGACATTCTGGGTATTGTTTGTAACCTACGTTTGCAACGTGGTGGAATGGTTCAAAATTCCGAACAATATGAGTTGATTCACAGAGCACTTTGTTTGTATCAGAATCGAATTGATGCTGCGTTTTCCAAATGGGAGGCTAAGAACGCTTCTTTGCAGAAGGACCAAACATTCCGCGAAGAAGGTGATGCTCAGAATCGCTAAACATAAATACTTAATGCAGATATTTAATATGCACAACATATTTATCTAAAATCCTGAATGCAGGAATTTGAATTAAATGTTGTATGGTGTTTTTATGATGTATAGATTTAAATAAACAGACTAAAATACTTACGTATATGTGTACAAACCGATATTTCACACTATTGTGTCTACTATCGGTATTGTACTGAAAATAATAAGTTTAAAAATTTAAGAGATCCAATTAGGCTGTGTTTTTTCTCGTTTTTATCTTTTTAAGTGCTTTGAATACTTCTGCTACTCGGATCTGTGTTTTATGCTGTGAATGTATTGAATAAGTATAGTTAGCTCAATATATCTATATTTGCTTGAAAAGTGAAAGAAATATTAAGGTTAATTTGGTAACAGATAATATATTCATATTTTCTCTTACATACGTATGAATAGATATATTAATCTTTATCGAATATTCACTTGTTATTTTATATGGTTTTAGAATTAAGCCGTGTCTCAGATCGAATCAATATTAAAACACTCTAAGGATAATATCTATATTTATCGGAATGTCGTGTTTATCACACAACTGAAGCTTTAATAAAAATATTTACCAGGTGATCTTATGACTAAACCGTGTACAAAAAAAGCAAAAAAGCACGTGCTGTTGTTTGTATGAATTAATCGTTTATTTTTGAAATATCAGTATTATTTATGTTATTATTAATTTTATTATTTTTTTATAATTATTGATTTTATTATTGTAATTATCATTATTATTGCTATTAGAATAGCTTTTTCATAAAGTCAAACTGAGCAAATACATTCATTAGGGTTTTTTTTCTTATATTTTCTACTAATCAAGAAATTACCCATCAGGTTCTTTTGATACTTAAACTAGTCTAGTTTAAATCATGGATAAATTTTTATTTAAAAATACTCGTATAATGCGCATAATCTCATGCATCGTTCTTCTATTTGAGTACAGTTTTAGTGGTCGGAAAAATGATGATGATTTTGTTTTAATCGTTAAATCTAGTAGCTTCTTCCTCTCTTCGCGTGAAAACAGAAGTTTATTTTTAATCAACGATTATTATTTGACAAATCATCTCTTAAAAATAAGTAAATCTATTGATTTGATATAATTGCCAAAGTGTTTCGGACCGAGTCGCAATTTAGTACGAAAAGCTTAATAGTTTATTTAATTATAACTTCTCCATTTTATGTTTTTTGTTGTTGTGAAACAAAAACTCTCGTTATGTGTATGTAAGCAAAAACTTACATGGTATTTTAATTCCTTGTTTGCATGATCATTGTTTTTATGCAATAATTAAAAGTATCGATTTCAGATCGATTTGCATCTTTAAATGGCCATGGAATAAAATATCATGCCATATTGGCCGCCTCCAAGAAGTGATTTATTGCATAATTGGTAAACGAGCGTTCATTGATAATTAAGGATCTTTTTGAAATTTTTGAGTCTTTCCTCTGTCCCATGTTAGGATTCGTTAGATTTTTCGTGAACCATTCAATCTATGTTCACGTAAGTTTTTATATTTTTTACTCAAAATAAAATACGCCCTCTGCTTTCTTTCTAACGTAATGAATGGATGCTCCAAAACCATTGACCCTTCTTATATACGTGAACCAAAGCCACGTTCGCTGTATCTTCGCGACAAAATTACCCCACAGATTCATTTGTAAAAATTAGATACAAAGGAACAAAAAACATTGAAATCCTGCAGACTAAAGTTTTTTCAACAGTTTACGTCTGAATCATCTAAGATTAAAAAAGTCATTGCATTAGTTGAGTTCGAGGATTTCAAAAATTTCCATTTGATATGAAACTGCAACATAAAGTAGGTTTGAAGCAATGAAGAGTCCTCGATGCAGACAGATCGTTAATGGATTATTTGTCTCTTAAAAATGCTGTTGGAAACAGCAACAAGTCACATTCTTGCATGATTATTTGCACACTGTGTTGCCTGTATAAAATTGTTTTATTTACAATATTAAATATAGATAATACTAAATAATTAAAAACAATAAGAATAATAGTAATATGTATGCATTACATTTGAAAATCTTAGTGGATTATAATGATACTCAACTAGGAAGAGAATCGAAGAGAAATTATAAATAAGATATGGAATCAAAATGAAACCACAAGAAAACGCTTATCGTGTATAATATCTATTTCCAAACAACAAATAAATCTTCGTTGCGACTTGGCTTACTATTTAAATGATCAACATATAAAATATTTATATAATATAAAATTGCCCACCGATTTTTTTAATTAATTATTTTATCAAGTATCAATAGTTCTGCTGACATTGAGCCATCGAAAGCAGGATAACCGCATTCGTATCTCGTAGATTGGGAGCTCTTGCGTAACATATTGGAAAATAACGGAGAAGGAATGCATGTGTTGTTTTTTTTAATCAGTCTTTGAGGAAATCATGAAACGGACAACTTTCTATGATACCTACCTTAGTTCACACTTGCTAAAATTATATATATATATATATATATATATATATATATATATACATATATATATATATATATATATATATAATTATGATGATATTTTAATATTGTAAAACTTGCGATCTATCTCTCCGTTGTTGTTTAGGAAAATAATATTATACATACAGTCACTTTGTATATTATAATATTAAAGTATAAAAATTTCTGAAATGTTTTATGAGCGAGCGCGCAAAAAAAACACTTTCCAAGAAATGAATTATTCATTTTAGATGTAATATGAAATACACAGGATATTTTACTGAAAAAGGAAAAATGTAATAGATAACACCAATTCAAGTTTAAGTACCTCATTCATTCAAACAAAAAAAATCATTTAAACAAATATGACTGTTTAATCGTAAATTTATCAAAATAATAAAGTACAAGAAATGAAGTGAAGAAATGGTTTTATTTTATGCATAACATGGTTCCGCTGCAACATTTGCTCAAGAAGTAGTTAAGAACAATCGAAAAAAATCGGTATTATTGCAATTTTTAAAATATTCGATAGGAACATATCCGGCAAACTCCGGAATCAATTTTTTAGTACCGAAAAAGTGAAGATATGGCGGAAAATGTGTGAAAAGGACATTAATTTAATCGATGTTTGACAGAAATTGACGCATCTTGGGAAGGCCTGCAATTTTTAACTGCACGATAAAACTATCCAGACTCCGAAATCTTTGATGTTGGATTCCATGATGACCGATGACAGAAAATTCGATTTTTTTCTATTGGATATTTTGCTGCTCAAACAGTCTCTTGGATCGAATATAGATCTATAGATACTTTCAATAAAACCCTCGTCAAATACAATACGATTATTTATTCCTGGTATTTTTACAAATGCAACGTCAAAATAATTTTACATTTTGTAAGGGCCGAAACAATTTCACACCCTTACATAACGCACTAATTTTATCTTCAGTTTGCTCTAGGTGTATGGGTACGAAATGAAAAAAAAACAAGTTTGAAATTAAACGAAAAATCAAACAAATAGAATTGTTACATTGGATTATTTTGTTTACATTTACGAAAGGATTTCTCCATATGCATAACACATGAAAAGTTTAAAAAAAATGTTTAACATAAATGAAAAAATTTACAATAGGTTATAAATAAAATTATGAGATATTTAAAAAATTAATATTTTTAATGGTTTTCAGGGCTCATCACAGCAAATATTCATATATGTAAGAATATATACATACATTATGTATACACTTATTTTTTTTTTATTTTTTTACATAGATCTTAAATTCTTCAATTATTCGCTTTAATATCTTCATGACTATTTTTCGTGTCTGTACACAGCAATTTTGCCGTATGTATATTTAAGCAGTTTTTATATCAGAAAGCTTTATTTGCCGTTATACCGTTTTGTATTTGAAATATAATTATTGATTCGGCAAATTCTTTTTTTCTTCTTGTTGTCCATCATATCGCTACTGTAACAGTTGCTCCTCAAATATTTTAATTAGGAAAAAGGACAAATAAATATATTACACATACTACTTAATATATATTACACTTGCACATCGGTTGATTTTAATTCCTCTTTTCGCATATGAATCACATTCCGATATTAAGCTATTAACGTGAATTGATTGCTTTTATATTTTAATATTCATTATTTGGTATTAAAGGTCATTTATTTGAATAGTGTGTTATATAAATACATCAATCAATTAGGATGTATTACTGACTAGAGTGTGCATTAACAAATAAAAGCAAACATGTTTTGACATCATTGAAACTTTTCATAACAAAATGATGACCGTTATACAATATCACCAAATAAATTTATTCCAATTTAATAAAAATCTCCCAAAATTATTATTAGTAATCAGAATATCGTCTAAAATTACTTAAAAGAATACCGTAAACGAAAAAAAATTATGTATGTGTCATTACGTAACATGAACTTCAATATCACACATGTTAGTAAACGAAATGAATCATTTTTCGTTAATAAATATTGATTTTACTGTATATTTCTTACATGTCAACTTTTGACGGTTCTGTTGTAATATTGGAACTGTTTCACGCTAAGATCTTACTAAGCTAATGGAAGAATGATAGCATGGTATTTTGCTGTTCATTTCTGTCATGGTTTCTTCCATCTTCACGTACTTTCGTTTTCAACTAGTCGCACATCTTTCGAAGGATCGTCATGCTCCAAATACCCTTTTCTCACAATGATTGTACCGTAGATGTTTTTGCTGTTGTTGTAGTTGTCATGAAATTATTGATTGCAGTGCGCCAAATATCGAGAGAGAAAAAATGCAAGGAATCCTATTCGCCATACATATTATTCTAAATTATATCTATATCGGCGTAAACGTGCGCTATTTTCTGGTTTTGGTGCTCCTGGCGGAGGAGTAATATCATTACGAAGGGATCTGTCTAACTGTTGTATAGCAGCACAGTCGTAGCTAGCGTGATTGGAAGTGGTTGTCGTCGAAGAAAGCGGGGCATTGTGAAGATTATGTGTGTTTTTCAATGTATCTAGATAACTACCGCTGGTAGTATCGTTGAGAATTTTTTGTTGTTGCTTCTCTTCGCCACTATTGTCGGAAGAGTTATCTTCAAATGCACCTAACATATGAGTTGGTATTCCACGACTTCTACAATAAAATACAGAAATTTACATTGAAGACTATATGATATTCACCGAATAATTATAGGATCTTTTCTTATGTTATATTTTTCAATGTCAAATTATGAGCAACGACTACGCACTAGTTTTCACTTAAGTTAGCAAACAAATAAGTATACTGCAAGCGGGAATACCAAGCCAGCCAATAAAGAAATGCGCTCATTCGGAGATGTAAATTGTAATTTATTGGTTTTTCAATATTCGCTTGAGAAATGATCGCGGACAGGCCAGAAATTGACGCAAAACAGTTTGTAGCTGTCAACCATTGAAAACTGTCATTTATTCAAAATATAAAATAGGATAAAGGTAACATACCTGTTTAAATGTCTGGATCGAGGACGTTGAAAGCGTAGATTCAACTGCGATGGATCAGTTACATACTTTTCTGTTTGTCGTCGTCGTCGTAATGCTGTGTAGTACGATAATGATGGATTGTAGGGAGTTCATTTTTTTTAAATATAAGCGATTTTGCATAGATATTTTATCGATCAGTTTGTAGATGGTATAAATATTTGCTTGGTTTTCTATATATGACTAAGTATTTGAAAAGGTTGCGTGTTTTTCTACGACACTACTACTACTTGGTTTGTATATAATCAAAATCTAGGAAAGATTTTGGAAAGCGTTACAATACTCTTGATTAAGGATATCAAGCTAATGTGAGATATGTTGAGCGATTCAAAAGCCTCCTTTTCGACAGATATTTTTTGTTTGCGGAACGTATTTCTACATAGTTTGTGTAAGGAGAAGCCCTGGAATTGCCCGTCGTGTATGACGAAATGTATTCAGAAACTAACCTGGAGTCAAGTCAGCCATTTCCACATTAAATTGCGCATTGTTGGATGACGTTGTTGCCGCCGTCGTTGTAGTGGCTGCCGAAGCACTACTTGCAGTTGCAGATGAATTTGCCGCGGCTGTGGGATTGGATTGAGACTGAACGTCACAACCACCCCATGATGCGCATTTCGATAATCGTAGATTCGTATTTAATACTGGAATTTTACTACCAGTACCACCAGCACCACCAGCCAGCATTTCCTTTTGATTCAAACAAGTGCCTTGCTCTTTTTGAGGCGATTCCTCAGACAATGGTTTGTTGCTTGTAGCCTCATCATGGGTTTCGTTAATTTTAGGAACAGCGCTATGGTTTTTCGTGCTCTCACTTCCTCCATTACTGTCATTGTTGTCCACAAGAAATTCATAGCAATTATTTTCACTTTTCACTTGACGACGACGAGAAATATTTTGCTTATCTTGGTTTGGATCTACTACTAATAGTTTTAAGTCGTTTTTTAACAGCGCCGACGAAATTTGACTCGGATTAGTTGCTGTTTTCATCAAATTCGGTTCTACTACCGCGTTTGGCTGCACCGGAGTGTGACTAGACGAAGGATGTCGTTGTGGAAGTTCAGGCAAAGGTTCACTAGGTTGCTGACTGCTATTACTAAACAAATAATGTTTCACGTCTAACTTATCATCATTGCTGCTATGTATATTTTTGATGTTGATTGATGTTCCAGTTGCTAAGGCATCAAAGTATATCGATTCGTCTAGATTTGGGCTTTCTGGGAAATTGAGAAAGGACATTAAATATTTGTTCACACTCTAGTCTATTGGATTTTCGAAATTGTTAAGAAATTCTTCAAATCGTTTCAATATATTTTTTAGAGACATTGGCGGCTCTATCCTAAGTTACCTATCTCTACATCATTACTTATAAAATCAATTTGTGATTGATACAATTTGGTAATAGTTAATAATGTGGAAGTACGTTCCGCACGCTAACGAACAATTGTACGAAAAAGAAGCACCTTCTCTAATTTTTTCAGAGTTGAAATTTCTTTTCTAGTCAAAAGACTAAGCGAAAAGACTATGGAGGGTATAACCGAAGTTTGCCACAAAAATTCATTAAAAATCGGTCAGCTCCCTTAATTGTACGGTACCATATATACAAAATTGACCAAAAATAATCTCACCTTTTGGAATGACTCGAATTTCTAGGCGACCACTTACAGCACACCCCTCATCGTCTTTTCGATCGAGTACATCTAGATTTCGTTCTTTGTCAAGATCGTTGATGTCTCCTGACTCGCAGCTTGGATTATAATTTCTTAGCATTTTAGCAATACCAGCATCACATTCAGTATTTTCTACTTTCGGAGATAACAATGTCATTTCGCCGGAAGGATTAAGCACTTTGCATGAAGGCTGCTTTATTAACTGGCTATTATCAATATGATCAAGCCCGCCTGTTTTTTGAGTATTATTCACGATATTGAGTTGCAACTGTGCATCAACTGAATTTATAATTGGTTCGTCTGGTGCAGATGGAGGTGGTGCAAAAGTTGCATTGCTTGAAATATCTATAAATGCTATATTCGGTAGACTGTGATGAAGCCGTCCATCTGAGTTTGGTCTTAGATTTGTGATTTTCGGCGATTGTGTCTTGTCTTCAGTAGGTTCCTTTTGAATCAGACTATTTTGCTTTGCCGCATTCGCTTCTGTGGCGCTAATATCAGGGGCATTCTCACGAACACCAACGTTACGAATAATATCCATGCGAAATACCTTGATCAGAATCATAGGAAATATTAAAAATTTATTTTCTAATAGTCGATTTACAAAATCTATGATAAATGATAGTCAACAATTTCTTACGCAGCCGAGAAACATCCCCGGAATTTAATATTTCGGGAAAATTAATGAAAATAAAGTTTGAACATCTACTTCGTAAGGAGTATTCATCGTTGATGATAACGAAAAAATTCTTCACAGCGTTCCAAGAAATTACAGAATGCAATGGTAAATATAATTCATGTTCCCATATTCCCAGACTAACGAAAGTTCCGACTAATATCCAAAATAATCCTTTCTTTTGACTATCATTCAAAACTATTTCTACTACCGTGTCATCAAATGCAGCCTGTTGTATAAGAGGCGGTTCCAGGCTTTGTCTAAGAACGTTTCCCAGGGCAGGCTCCGACCAACAATGAGGCAGCAATTCTTGCAAGTTACTGTAATTTTCAATTCCGGCTATAATTAGATTACTTCTGAAAAATAACATTAGACAACTTTTAGTACACATCAAAAGATAAATCTTCCACTCCTCGTTTACTTTTTACGCTTTGTTTCGCGGCGCCGCGATGACTGCCGGGATACCAAATTGGGCTGCGAATGCGAGACTAAATTGCTTTTATCTTTGTGGTCCGGGCTCTAAAGGGTTGAATTTATTTGTGCAAAAATGAACAGAACTTTGTTGACATTCTCAACAAACCTGTGGTTCCTGCTTCCATTCATTATCGGTAGTCTCTTCTGAATCATCGAATTGACTCTTCCATTGTGAAGCAAGGGTCAAAGCTCCTCCACCTTTGGTTACTTGCTGAAGAGCTGACACATTTTCGTCATCAATCAAAGCAAACTGGGTAACCGAATGATCTCGATTGCCTCCAATGCTTAAACCGCAACGGTCGCCACCCGAAGAACTAAGGCGATGAGTCGATCCCGACCCAGAGGAGGGTCGAAAATTAGATCGACGGCTGCTCCCAACATTTGCGACTCCACTTGCACTTCCACAAGCACTTCCAGAATTCCTTTGGTTGCGCAGCTCCGCCTTGTTCAGTTCAAATGAAAATGGAGAGCCATCTGCCTCACGCGGAGATCCTGTTTCTGATGCAACACCTATAAGCTCATGTACAGAAGTGGGTGGCGCAGTGAATACTCGCAACCGTCCATATGTTGATTTTTCTTGGCTACCTTTCGGGAGCTTTCCAAATGATCCGGAATTCTCATTACCAGTTGTGAAAAGTGAATGACCGTCATTTAGATCTTCTGATCGATAAGCTGGACTCGTTGTCGCTGGCAAGCTTGGCATTGCTCCGGTTGAACCAGTCTTCACAGGACTTCCACTACCTTGGATATTTTGATTAGATTCAACTGCAGACGTTTGGATTTTCTTCTGTAACGGCGAATGGAAATTTTGCTGGTGTAGGTGCTGTTGAAGTGGTTGATGATCGCTACGTGAATGTGATTGATGATATTGTTGGAGATTCGTGAGATCTCGTTCGTTCGACACCA
The DNA here is from genome assembly GCA_963942545.1 of Oxycera nigricornis. Lineage (NCBI taxonomy): Eukaryota > Metazoa > Arthropoda > Insecta > Diptera > Stratiomyidae > Oxycera > Oxycera nigricornis. The sequence goes on from OZ012664.1 coordinate 446,075, forward strand.
TTTGCATCTAGATACCAGAAAAATGAAACACATTGAACATACTTTTCACAAAGAAGATATTTAAAATGTCAAGTAATTTCAATTGGACTAAACCAATGCGAATCGATCAAGAAAAACCAACACAATGTGGATCAGTTTACAAAAAACCCTATCTGGTGACAGAACCATTAGATAAAAAAGTTGATGCCTTACAGAATATAGATCCACAAGCCGAACAGTTTATATAAAATTTACTTGTATTTATTTGATATCGTATAAGACGATTTTACGGTACCTATTCTATCTATTCATTGAATACCATTCAACAAAATCATTTTTTTTTTTTCAAATATTGAAAACGAACTTAAGGTCGAGCAAAATATTTCTGTGAAATTCTATACAGCACCTTGATTGGCTGCACAACTATTCCCTGCAAGTTTTGGGCATTATTCGATTGTTGTTGTTGCTGCGCCTCCTGTTCATTAAGATTAATTTTAAGGAATGTTGACAAATTCTGAGCCTGATTAGGTGGCACTATATGAGACTGGGAACGCGTATGATGTTGTAATGGCATTATATCTCGCGTTTCTCGATGATGTTGTTCTATGGCATTATTTTCAATTAGCCCAGTGGTGATTTCATGATGGGGTGATGTAGTAGCATTACAGTTTTTATCAACCTGCGAAGAAAATGCCGGATATTCTAGCATAAGTAAGTACAAGTAAGTCTTACCTTATCCTTATGGTGATTAACAGGTTCAGTTGTGGCCATTTGCACTGTATCGATTTCATTACGTCGTCGAACCACCTAAATTTGATGAAATTAATAAATCGTACAATGCATTTTATATATAATCCGGGTGATATATGAATCTCATTGTTTTAGCAAACATCCAAACGATTCATAAATAATTATTTATTATGAGCATAAAAGTGTACATATCTCTTTGAAAATTGTTACTTACACATTCTGTGCCGCTGGCATTGGAAGCTGCAACCGTCGTTTGGGTGACATTACCATGAATATATTCGTTTTTAGCTTGAATTTGCATACTATTCCCTTGACTAGAGTTCGAATTAAGGCTAGCATCACTCTTTTCCCAATCGTATGGGTCAGATTCTTTAACTCCACGCCGTTTCATACACCTTTCAAATAACGATTCTAACATCTATTGAAAAGTGAATGTATTGCACTTAGCACTTAGTCTGCACAAATTAGACTACTTACGGCATAATTGGGCTTATCGGCATAAGTGAGTGTTTGAATGTGTTCTAAAAATTGCTTCAAATCGGATGGTAAATGCTTAAGGAGCAATCGATGATCATACTTTTCTTTCATCAAACCGACTTGCTCCTTATCTTTTATCTTCCGCCAGGGAAGCTGACCATTTACAAATTCTACGAGCATGTAAAAAAGTGACCACAAATCGTCATGTCTTCCCATCTCACGATTTCGGTGAGCATTTATTGAAGCATACCGAACAGTTCCCCTAAAACCTGCTGCAGCTCGAGGACAACGTACCTCACCAGTCCCTGTAGTATATTGGCGTGCTAATCCAAAATCTAGCATATACACACGGCGGCAATTGTATGGCAACCGTCCAATTGAAAAATTGCTCTTCAAATTGCATAAAAATCAACAGACATTCAACATTAAGCTTCCAATATATATATACATACCGGTTTAATATCTCGATGTAAAAAGCCGACTGAATGTATTGATTCAATCGCTTTAAGGATTTGAATGCCCAGTCGCAATGTTGTGCTCAAGGAAAACGCTCCACGTGGTTGGGCTCGTCGAAGTTCTGCTAGATTTTTGCCTTGCAGTTGCATGACCACGTAATTGAAACGATCATTTCTCCCGCATCCGATGAACCGACAAACGTGCTCCTTGCCCTGCAACTTTTTCAAAACCGCCACTTCCATTTTCAACACTTGCTTGGGCTGACGAGCAGATTCCACTTTTAAAGCTACTTGTTCGCGAGTTATCAAATCTTGTCCCTCGTATATTTCGCCAAAACCCCCGCCACCGATCTTACGAACAACCTGTAGATGTAAAAGTGTTCCGTTGAGATGAAACTATCAAAAATGAGGAAATACATGTAACATACCTTCCATCGTTCTTTGACCACATGTCCAGGTTGAAGCAGATCCTCCGAAGTCATTTTAATATTATTATTGTTATTTTGATCGGTTGATGGTGAACGAACCCGAAATGTCACTCGCGGTTTGTTTAATTTTTTCGGATTGGCGGGTAGCGTCGCAGACCGTTGCAATGCATTGCCAAGCCTTAGACCGCTTTGTGTTGCCTTCGAAACGCCTGGCTCGACATCATTTCTAAGCAAAAATACAAAAGCAATTCAGATTAATATCCCAAATTGGACAGGGATCGTGTTAAAGCTAAATCGCATCTCATCAAAATAAGATAGTCTCCTATACTGACACATTTCTAGATAAAACCAAGCCCATGCAGGCTCATGGGCTGGATGATTCTTTTGAATCGACATCCTTTTTTTTATAGAAAATTCACATGTCGCCAAGCAAGTTTGTATTTTTGTCATGTTAGTCTTCATAATTTTATCGGAATGCCGTCTTTAAAATAAGTAGACCTACAATCGATCACATAGGGTTCTGAATGTAGAATGATCAATGTGTTCTGGATGGGGAAACACCACTTTACAAATAGCACCACACAGCACTAGTTTGAAAACAGCTTTATCTCGAAACAAATGTTGACTCATGCATGTAAATGCATATTCATACGTTCTATACTTTTAGTTCGAAATGATAAGCTGCATCTTTTCCATCGCTTGCGCTACTCTGTATGGCATACATGCATTCTTATTCTAACAGCCTTCAACTTTCTGTCACTATTCGGCGCTGTCAAGTGCAATTTTATGTCAATTGCCTGGCCAAGCAAACTCTATATTTCTTAATTTACATGTGTAAGACGAGAAGAGAGCAGATATGAGATATCCGCCTCAAGGGTAATGGTACATTTATCAAAGATCCATTTCGAATTGTCGAAAAACTGATCAAAAAATCAATACGGCTGTTTGCAAATGTCCCATTGAAAGCCGAATGTATAGAGAAGTTTAAAATTTCACGAGAGCACCCAAATATTCATTCTGCACTATTTTCGCTGTAAATGAATCTTTCCGCGGCTCATGTATCTTTCGCCACAAGCAGGTACCTTCAATCTTAACGACAGGTAATGCGAAAAGCGCATCAGAACAGATAGCTCACGGCACCATACGTTTTCTCTCGACCGTTTGCACTGCACATATGTACATTGCTCAACTGCATTTAGTATATTGCCTTGAACGAAAACTCACTGAATCGTTATTATTTTCTCGATGATTTATTTGGCACTTACAAGAAGCAAAGAACTCATGGAAGAAACAGACGATTTCACTTGTCTTCGTGCCGTACTTTCGATTGTACAAATAAGAAAACCTCCGCGACTAGCAGCGAAGGTGAGGCTCTGGCCCGGTAATTTGGCATGTCAGATACTGTTGGGCTCGAAACACATGATAGCTAGATACACCGATTTCCGAGTGTCGAATGAGAATGCACAGCTCACTGCGATTACGCCACATCTGAGCGGCTAGCTTTTGTTTGTATCTGAGCCGCTACCTCGTGTTCTTAACTGATCCAGCTTAGATTTCTTTCTAACATCACACTAGCCGAAAATTCTATTTTTCACAAAAATATCTGACCAAGTCAAACGGGGTGGGGAAAAAGTTTTCCCAATGATAAGCTTCAACTTAAAATAAAGACAATTAGGTCATCAAAACAATGAAACATACTCCTATCGTAGACTTATACTTTAAAACCACCGATATTTGATTCGATTTAACGCGAGCGGAACTCAGAAAAAGTCGACAAGCAAGGACTTAGAATGTCTAAATTTTTGACAGTTCGCAACGTATCGCAACTGCGAACAAGGAATGAAAAACGCCACCATACAGTATAATGTTTGTAGACAGGACATGCGTATTACGTCTGAATCCATGACACAGGCACATTTTATCTAATGTGAAAACCAACCGTACAGATGCGCATGTTGCTGCCGCAAACTGGTATACTTCAAAATTTAGTAGCCAAGCCGTAGGTTTTCTTCCTTGAACGATGACAATAAAGTAGGACGTGTTCGCCTCGTGATATTCGTCTTATCAACAAGCATTGATTTTTCTCCTATTGATTAAATATATTTTTCATTTTGTATCTTAGATGAAGATATTTCGGATGCAGGATTCAATTACGAGCAGAAAATTTATATATTTATTTTTCGAGATTCAATGAACCAATCGACCAAGCGTGTTTTTTGTAGATCAAATAGTGCAGACAGTTTTTAATTTTATTAAATATTCACCGAGGAGGTCTAAAGTTAAAAAAACACCCAAATGTTTTTCCAAATTTTTGTAATTACTGACTTTAGGATATTTGCTTCTGCATAAGATGTTGAAGTTTCATTGAAGACGTTGTCAAAATTTTATGAAATTATTATGAAATTTAGCTAGTTTCCGGAAAAAAACTCACAAATATTAGGAGATTTTTTCCACAAGGATCGGCTGGGTACATAAGGGGAGTTATAGATCCTTTAGTTTTACGATGAAGAAGCCATTGGTCATAAGATCATATTAACTTATCATAAGTTGCTTAAATTATTTCGCTCGCGCGTTTGCTCGCGAAAGATACTTTTAAAAATAATAAATACTGCTGAAATTTCACATTACGAATTGAATCCTAACTAAACTAGAATAAATATCATCTTTGATAAGACGAATGTGACTCTTATTTATAAGTTCCTGTAGTTAACATTTCACTATGACCGTTTAAAGACCGTTCTAATTTATTTTTACAAAGAGTTTGCACAAAAGACAAAACGTTTACCAATAAGAATTTCAAATAGTTGTAGGAAGTTTAAAATTCACTCACCTATTTTCTTCGAAAATATACATTTTCACTTTATGATTACGAACTTGGCTTCCAGAATTGTTCAAGTGAGAAAACATGTAAAAATTGCCTTTGAACTATTTTCGAATGACAGTTATAGAATACATCCCTTAGATTGATAGGGGCCGGCTTTGCTTGTGATCAATGTTATTTTGCATATCATTATGTTCACATATAATTATTGATGCTTTTTCCTGAGAAAGAGAGAAAAAAATATGAAAATGGAAACACTGGTACAGTGTATGAAGCATATATCGATTAATACTGAAACTTTAATTATGTTAATTACATTAATATCCTAATTGAGTTTCCTCAGAAACAAATACAAAATTTATGCACGATTGATGAGCTACTGAAATATTATTTAATAACACTTTCGAAGTTAAAAGATCAGCTTTTACGATAATTTTCACTAGTGAGCAGCGGGCACCATTTTTTTAAAAATAATAACAAAGAACTATATTAATAAATAATGATATAAAAAAATGTGCTATAATAGACAATGACAACAAAAACAATAATCAGATGCAGGGAATTTTACGAAAAGATTCATCATTCTAGTTCATTTCCAATCAAATTGCATCAGTAAAATGCTTTCAAAGGTGAAAAAAAGGGAATATTGTTTTTTGGGATCATATTTTATTTTGAAAATATGTCGGTGTAGATATTCAATTGTATGTCAGGAAGTTTCAATACGCCGAACTTTCTGTGCAAAATACACTTTAGATAAAGCCACTAGAACTGCAATGAGTCGATATTTTTAGAAGGGGGGGGGGGAGTAGAAGACCATATACACAATTTTGTTCCAATTTCACTTTAATATATACTTTAAATGAATTGATTATGGTTCACTTTAATGCGTACGAACGATCACCATACTTTTTGTAACTACGTAGCATCATCTTCACTAGACCACAAAAAATATATTTGAATTATCTAATAGAAAAGAGAGAAGAAAAATAAGCGAATACTTGTGTGGGATTCAAAGATTTTGCCCTCGCGTCAATGAATGATTTTTAAAAATATATACATATGTATAAATATATATCTATGCGTATCTAGTGTTCCCAAAAATATATTCACTAACCCACTTCACTTTTTTTTATAATAAACGTAAAATTGATTAATTTTCCCGGTGGGAACTTCGTTTCTAGTCAATTTTGTTCAAAGTCAAAATATTATGAACACAGTAAAAGTTAAAAATAAGGTATTTATCAAAATTTGATCTCACGGGAGGAAGACAACAGGCCTTTGCCCGCCTGAAACTGTCTGAAATCGTGCGAGGATGGAAGCATGCGCATCTGCGACTTGAGAGAAATTGGTGGATCCGATGGATCCCATTCCTTATGACCCGGCTTTTTTAATAGTATATCTCTCGTCCAATATCTAGAAATTTTGCTGTCTCTCTGTTCGATCTATATGCCAAGTGTATGAGCGCGTATCACCTTAAGATTTACAGTGTACGGACCACGCGTGCAGGTGTAAGTTTTATAAGCAAACTGAGTTCAAGCATTCACCTATGGGGTGCTATAGTCTAAATGCAAAAAGAACACTTTTTGGCTGTTACTATTTGATACACGTACATGCCAAAAATAAACTTGCTGTTTTTCTAAAATAATTGGGGTATTTTTTATGGAAACGAATCAACAGCGGGAAATATCAAAAATATTTTTATATTGCTATACCAAAAGCTCAATTATTACATGCCACTAGAGTATTATATCAATGTAAAAATGTGAATCGTTTTGAAAAGAATTCACGAGAAAAACAATGGAAAAATTATTGCCTATAAATTTCATACTTGCCAATCTGATATAATAATAATATTAGTACTTCAAAGCCTGTATATGTAATGAAGTATTATTTTTTATAAGTTTGTTGCTTTCAATTTTTTTTAATGTACTTTTTGAAAACGACTCAAAAATGGGTTTGCACTAGTCTTGTTCAGATTTTTTTCCTAAAAAAATATCCCTGAAGCTTATAAAGGTTGTGTATATCTTCTTGAATTTAAAATGTTTGTTTTGTCAAAATGATTCTCAGGTAAATTATACTTTCAATACTTCGGTTCATAATCCTTGGCTTAGATTCGTCAAGTTTGTAACAATCGGAATCTCAATCACTTTAGATATTATGCATATATATATATATATATATATATATATATATATATATATATATACATATACATATATATATATATATATATATATATATATATATAATAACGACAACAGTGTATGATTTTTAAATATTTTTCCATAAGAGTTCATCGTAGAAGCTTCATACTGAAATCTTTCCTATAAATAATTCTAGAGTTTGTTCCTGTGAAGCAAATGAGAAAACATTAGCTTATGCTAATTTTCCATCACAACCTTTTAGTAAAAATGCTTGAATTTTGGTCTTACAAATTAATTGGCGCCACCCTTCTCTTCTTGCAATTAACCAGAGTATTTGATTTTCTCGGGTAAGTTAATTCTGTATGTGTGGAAAATTCCCTTTTCATTGGAAAAAAATTAAATGTACCAACGCTTTCCTTGCAAAAAACTAATAATAAGTTCCTTTTTAAGTTTTTCTCTTTGGTATTCATCAGTTCCATGCTTACACAACACCTCGCAAGCATTCATTCACTTTGTCCTTAACGATGGCACCGTCCGCGCGGCCGCTCGCTTTTTGACTTGGTTCAAATGATGACTTACCCTGGGGGGTGGTTGCGGCAAATTTTTCAACATTCCTGAAATTCCTAGCATTCTTCGCATTCCAATCGCCCATACAAAACTGGCCATTCGAACAGGGTTCGATAAGTTGATGGCAGCGAAATTCGCATCTGACCGCGTCCTGACCGAGTCACATGTCTCTAGGATGCTCTATACTCTTCGCACTTAGGCGAAATGATATGCCGATGATTTGGCACACTCTTCACTCTTATGCCAGTGGATAGGATGTTGATCTGCTGCTTGGGACGATGGCAGGGACGGCGGCGTGTGCTATTGAACCACTTTGCAGCAGAAGAGCTCCTTGCGCAGCGGCCAGCACGAGACGTAATCGTCATTCGGTAAGATGCTTTTCTTCGGCGCGTATGGCTTCTTTTTGTAACACCACTCCTCATATGGGGAATAGTGTGAAGGATCAGTATTAAGGCATAGTTTTTCTGCACCTTACATTTATGTTATCTGTCGTTATCAACTGCTGGGTTGGCTCAGTAATTCAATTAATCACGTTCCCATTATTTTTTCAGTCCTTCGTTTCAACCAAAGCATTATCGAAAATAGTAAAACTATCTATGAACAAACTGTTACGAATAACGACCAGAGTCTAGGAAGTATTCTTTCTCTTCTTTGTTTTCAGCTGCCTCAACGGACATAAAACTCTGTATTTTAACCGTTTTCATTTTTTTGGGGAAATTAGAATAGTTACCTTACGGGGTGAGCACTCTTAACATTTTCCAATGGTCAAATTGAATGCTTAAAATATTCTGTTCAAAATGCTATGCGACCAATTTTCCAGAACTGAGTTCGATTTGGAAGTTCGCCTCTGAAACTATATAGATAACTCGTGACATTTTTGATCCTTATAAGCTGCTAAGATTGAGTACAAAAAAAAGCCCAACGAAAATATTGGTTTTCCAACAAAATGTTTTCCAAATGAATGAATGGCCTATCTAAAATGCAAGGTGATATCTTTAGCAGCCCACCTCCAAGATACGATACATATATAGGCTTAAAACACTGTTAACTGATGTTTTCTGCTAAAGTTAAGACAGTAATTAAATGTAAATACCTATGTTGTGTGACAGTTGCGACATAAAAAGTATTTGCCATATTCATAAAGGGATTCAACTACTCTCCTGACGGTCAAAATTTTCATGTATCTTATAGCCAGGATTATATATGTAGCTATATATATCTTTGCACAAGCTAACGATGACTAAACGCGCATGACAACAAGCTCCTTTGGGACATTGTTATCATTCCACATTCGACATGATTGTACATAGTAGGTGTCTGTTTCATTTAATTGTTCATGAGAAGACAATAGAAGAGTATACTCTTTTTTTTTTTAATATATATGAATGAATGAATATGCAACAAAGAATCGGAATACATTTCTGAAACCTATTCTCTCGTTTCGAATATTTAAAAAATAGTTTTTGCCATCAACCTTGACTATGCTACAGGATATTATGGCGGTTGATGTTTATTCATCTGTGAATACTTTATGTTTCCATATTTACGTAGCCATATATTTATTTATACATCCTTTTTATGGATCTCTATGTTTCGATTTTTAGCACAAGAGCTTAATGGGTTATGTATCGAAAAGTTTACACAACAAAGGACACGTTCCGTCCCGTCGCTCTTCCCTTAACATTGATGACACTTATAAGGAAAAGCGCTGTCTGAAGAAGCTTTCAGATGAAAGTCAGATTCTGATATACGCGCCTTCAGTACGACTGTGAGGAATTTTTAGATCGAGTATGTTCGAAAAAGGATAAACACAAGCATAACACCCCCTTGATACTTGAAAATGTCAACTGCGAACATTATTTCGATAAGACTGAAGTTTTTCCCCACAATTACATCACTATCGCAACATTTTCCAAAAGCTATACGTTCACAGGACGTATCCTTATGATGTTCTTTTTGTGCATCGAAAGGGATGTGAGTGGTGTGGAAGCAATAAAGACTGTCGGACAAGACATACATTCGAGTGGATAAGGATGTTCGGTTCGCAGCCTGTTTAATTAATAATCCGTAATGAACAAAGCTTTGAATGCGATATGACCAGTTTTGTGTTAAAGTGAATTGAAAATTTCAATGTGCTTATAAAAGATAAGCTTTATTGATGTGTCCTTTTATCTAATTTAGCTTGGTTGGAAAGTTGGTAAGCGCAGTATAACATAAGCGGCTTCAAGCTTCATCCGTCGGTTGTCGCTGTGACTCCGTTGTCTGTATATGTGTCATACAAGAATAAATATAGTAGTTGACTGCGTGCATATCCTACGATATGGTCTTCATATGTGTGTCGCCTTCTATCTGCTTTCGGAATTATTTGATACGTAACGCAAATTTTTCTTTCATTGACTATTTAGAGTCGGGCTTACAGGTCTTTCTAAATTCAACTGCGTGATTTTTTCGATATCGGATATGTTTTTGAAATTCGGTTTTATTTTCCCTGCATCCGTTCTTCCATTTTCTTCGGGAAAAATCTCATTAAGATATTGCATGAAATGAATTTATCCAAAAAAACTTGATAAATTTAGTGTGTATATTGAGTGCATATCGACAATTGTAAGGGACATGCTAAAACATGTAAAACTTGCATAAAACTCGGAAACTAGGTGGTTAAACTTTGTGTTGCTCAAAAAAGATGCCTTTCGAATTCATGAAAATTCATAAAAACAACAATTAGTTTCATTTGTTCAGTGTAACCAGTGTAAATATCACTATGAGAAAAATAGTTTGCATTTGAAATAAAACTTAACGCGAGTGATTTCTGTTGAACATTTACGAAAAGAACCGAAAACAATTTAATATCTAACAGGGGAGACATTAATAAACACAAAAAAGATGTGCATTATGGTGATAGTATTCTAAAAACAATCGCTTGAAAACAATAGTTGTTTTTTCTATTATGAAGTTGATATTTACCATTCAGTGTTTATGATTTATAATCTTAAATGTACTGTAATCAAGTCAACGAATTAGAAGTGTCTAAAACTCTTGGAAAATTTGAACAGTTTGTCCAGAGATAAATATTGAAAATAAAAAAAAATGTTAAGAACTTTAATAAATCACTGGACGACGAACAAAGTTAATAAATCGTTATTGTTAAAAAAACCAAAACAAAAATTTACACGAGATATAAACACTTTACTATATATTGAACATGAACGGATCATTCCAGGGGGAGAAGTCGGTAAATCACATGTAACATATTGTGCACGTTATCAATGTATGTATATGAAACCTAAAAATAAATTAGGCAAGACAATTGGATTTTATCAGATTCTGGTTCAAGAGACTGTGCATTTAGCAATTTTCAACTAAATAGGAATAAAATTACGAACAATAAATCGTGAAATGTGATTTTTCGGGGCACATGAATCCTGACATTGTTCTGTTGCAATAAAAACATAATCGTGAAGTATCGATATGTATCATCGATGTAATTAATCAAACATACATAAATCATAAACGTTTGTTTGATAATCAAAGCTTTAAAGGTAAGTATTGCTTCATTGCAATATGATGTGTAGACTTTCCAGTGTGAATTAGTTTAAACATTGCATGACTAAACGCACTATAAACTTAATACATTCATTATAAACTAAACAAATATGAATGTTACGTCTATCTCAACACATATTTAGCTTTGAATTATATTCAGAAGATGTCCACTAGATGCGCTGAGCGAAAGACATGCATCTTCCTTGACCTATTTCACACTTAAATATTAATCAATTTACTCGTACTATACTAACGATAATTTTCAAATTATGACTTTTTGTGTCTTTATTCATGTTTCATTTTTACTCGACTTCGATTTGTTTAGTTACATTTTAACATTGCAACATATTACCTTCAATCGGTTGAAATTATTGAAAGCTTTCCTTTTGCTTTTGCTAATATTTTGGGTGCACGCACATGTAATCATCAATTATTACATTATTATGGGTATTTATTGAATGTATTCTATTTTTGGCTAATATATTGATTTTAAGTATACGCACAGCTGAATGTGAATGAATATTTTCACTGGTTGTCTACTTTATTAACTATAAACTGAAGCTATAAAAACATTGATTAAGATGTAACAAACAAAAATATAACAATCATTAGCAGGCTTGTAGAATTTTTTATTAACAAATATTATGAAATTGCTAATTCTACAAATAAACAACAACTTTTGTTGGAAAATTTGTTTATATTTTGTCTAATTCGTAGTATGCGTCGCAGCTAGAAAAATATATTTTTAATAGAGGGTATTTAATTTTGCATTTTATTCTTGAAAAACAACACTATTAGACAGTACCATTGTGAGTCCTTTATTATCAATGCTTTCTTTATTAATCGTTTGAATTGTGTTATCAATTTTTCAAGGGAGTCAATCAATTTAAAATTGAATTTGCACTTATTCTTCTTGTTTCCTTTTCATTTAATCATCAAAATATCCTTGCTTGCTTTACCGATTTTTTTCTTCATTTAATTTCAATTCAACTAATTCGTTTAGTAAGTGTACGCAGTATATTTAACGAATATTTTTTGCTGAATCGATATTGTGTTAATTGCAATCATTAGCAATCATATTTGTAGAATTTGATACTGATTAAAAAAATTCCCCTTCCGTGAATAGCAAAAGGAAATATCATCGATCAGCAAGTCGTCACCTGAAATTACCTACCGTATATAAATTTAAAAAAACTATGGCAAATGCAATCCTTATTGGATGTCTTGCAACTTTAGGCGTCATCATTGCCATTCTACTCTTTTTAGCCGGTGGTTATTTATGGTGGCGTCACAAACGTTCCCAACTACAGTTTATTGAGCCAAATGAAGACGAGGAATCATCAAGTGGTAGTATGAGGTGAGCAATTGAAACTAATTTCAGTTTATTCTTATTGGATATTGGATTCATTCTCATTAATTTTATTAGAAAATCTACATTGTGTGACAATTTCGTTACAGAATTCCTCAGTCCTTGACACAGGAAACACAACCAGATCCTCCAGTTATGCCACCAGTGACCAAGTCACAAACTCAACCTCTTCAAAATAATATCAATCGAAAATTGAATGGATTTTTGAATCTTAAAACTCCATTGATCGGGTAAATTTTTATGTATATATATATATATATATATATATATATATATATATATATATATATATATATCTATATATATATATATATATATGATTTAATATTAACCTTTTATAAATCACTATATAAATATATATATATATATATATATATATATATATACTTACTATTTGATATTTAGCTTTTATAAGTCATTATTAAATAACAGAAATAATTGATTTTTTTCCTTGAGTAGATTTGTTCATTTCATGCGAAAGCGCTGCAGAAGCCATTTCGCGAGTTGCAATCGTGTTCAGATTTAATTTATATTAAAAAAAAGTAAATTCAGCCAGTCTTTTGAAAGTGAATGAACGTACAGTTTAAAAGAAACTAGAAATTTATGATCCTGCATGCGATGCATGAGGGGTGGAGGATGTATATGATTGCTTTGAATCTTTGTTGTTCAATTTAAACCATATCTTTTTTTGAAGCGCCTTTACATATCCTGGAAATGTATCGTTTTTAAATATCTGGTCAAATGTCGAAGGATATACCTTCTGAGCTATCATCTGAAAATTCCATTTCACCTTTTTCAGGTTAAATGTTTTAAAAATATGAATGATTTTGGGTACCTAAAACTGTTGAGTTGTGTTCGCTTTTATATAATCCAAAAATTATAAAACATCAAGTCTTTCGGTCCATCATTGTTTGTGCATATGATATTTTTTCTCTTTGGAGTTGCAGTTAAATTTCACAAAATATAGTCGTATTTAGCACGGAAGACATATACAAATAGGTTGCAATAAATAGATTAAATAATAATATTTTCAAAGCGTCAAACGATTCCTTCCGACATACGTTCAGTGTGTTTTAACTCGACTCCTTGCAACACCATCATATACCATACTATCAACATTTATTATCATTACGCGTACTTTACCAACAACGCTCTTAATTATGATTGCTATCAAATGGAATATTGATTAGTTTTTCCTTCCCTTAATACTTTTCTCTCTCATAGATATTTGCAAAGTCATATGAACATCAGTGAAAGTAAAATTGGAACGTCGAATTTCGTTCGTAACAATATTAGATTGTGAAGCTTTTCATATAGTCCCTAATGTCTGGCTGACGATATAACGTAGCCAGCTTTTAATTCTAGCGGAAGAAGGACAACACTAGGGTCCCAAAATTGTAATAATGTCGCAATGAATATGATGACGTGAATGTTGAATCGTTACTACATCCCTTTTGTAGGTAATGACCTTTCATGAAATTACACGTAATAATCTGCTGCACAAATTGTTTCTATAAGAATATTTGACTATCAAATTACATGAAAATTGAACTAAATTTCAGACAAATTATCTAATGTGCTTATTCTAATGCCAGATATTTTCCTGCAGCTCGATTCTCGCTACAGTATGACAGCTCAAAATGTTTCCAATCGATAATCCTAGATCATTAATAAATATTTATAGACCAAATTCATCTCAATAGTTGGTGGCTTGTGGTGTTGACTCGTTGATATGTTACTTTCATATTCGACGTAAAAAGGATGTGCTCTCTTCTCAACTCATCCTTGATGCTCATGCGCGGGACAAAATGAGAAATATAATTTTTTTCGAAAGGATGCTTGAACTGCGCAAGCTTGGTCATTTTTCAAACACGCTTGTATTTCGTTGCCTTGTCAATTTTTCTTCTTCTTTCAGATAATATTTTGTTTGAAAAAATAATGATTATTTTTCTAATCATTGAACAATCAATAATTCATTGATATTTTTCCGAAGAAAACCTAAACATGACCATGACCGTAAAGCAAAAGAATCCATTTGAAAGTGTATAAATATTTAATTTGTTTGAACACATTTCGGAAATAAATGTTTAGGGATTGCTAGGAAAATAAGATGGTGGATTTTTCCTTTTTGGAAAACATTATCAAAGAAGCGAGAAGACTGTATAGATGAAGAGTATTGCTTGCTCATATTTTGCGTTTTTCTCACACGAACGTGAATTCATGGCAATGAAAAAGGATAAACATATGTAAATCAATTTTTTTCCATCTCGATATCATTCTCCTTCCTTATCCCTGTTGAAATCATGCAACAGTTTGCCATTGAGGAAAACATAGTGTCGTAGTAAATACTGTAATTTTTAACATTTGATGACAAACGCTTTATTAATACGCTATGTGTGGAACCTAAGAATACGATGGATAACAAGTGTAAAGCTAAGATTAGCAATGGATAAACAATTAAAATATTAAATCAATCAGTGTTGAATGGACAATTGCAAAAAAAATTGTGGTTACTATGGCAATATACTGAATCTGGCGTGAATGCTGTAAATCAGTTTAATTGATTTCTCGTCAATATTTTTTAAAGTATAACCACTTAAATGGGCTATTTTGGCTCAAAACAAATGTGAACTCAATTTTGTAAGCATGTACTTCAATAAGACAAGACAGGATACTATTAAAATCAACTTTGTATGAAATCAAAAGGATATAAAGGTTATAATGACATTTCCGGATGTGTTTTAAAAATGTGAAAATTCAAGAGTGAGCAGTCTGGAATCATTTGGAATCCAGTAATGGTTAGGAGTTTCAACAGTACACTCAAAATAGTTAAATAGTCGACAGGCAAAGAAATCACTTAAAGCTCTTATGTGCAGAAGTTAATATAAAAATAAAATAAAAAAAAACTAACAAGTTGAGCAATGTGGGCAACTGTGACTCGATCTTTAGAAATGATTGTTGCATTTTTTGAATATTATACTAGCGTCAACCAGAATCAAATCTCCGGTTCGTCATCGCCCGTAGCACAAAATAAACACTTTGATTTGGGTGAAAGTAACTCAAATTCTGTTTCATCTACAGCCATGTTCGTAAACAGCATAGTTCGGTATGTGTGACTGAATAATTTAGCAGTACAGTGTCTTTAATATTTTTATTTAATTGCATGAATTTACGAACGTACTGAAAGTGAACTCATTCTGCTTTTACAATGATTTATTGAGGTTTTGAAATATTTTATTAGTAAGAGGTATTCGTACTATCTTTAAAAAACAAGGCTTTAATCTTATGGCAACTCTAAAGCAAATTGTCGTCCTTAATACCTCTTCGAGTTTGGTTTCCTATAGATGTTGTAACTTAACTCCCTTATTTATTCGAGATATCACCATATGCTGCAAAAAGCCAGCCTATCTAATTTATGTTTATCAAATGCGTGCGATGTTGCACAATATGCGCAGCTAAGCCCTCAATTGAATGTGATAAAATATCCTCAGACATTTAATTTTTTGACTTTCTCCTGAGCATACTTGAAAAACGGACATTCGGTTGATTTACAAAATGTTTAATCTTGTTCCTGAAAAGTTGTAAAAATGTTAGATGAAACCTTTTTAAGGGGGGCCCTTCAATTGTATGATAAACATTCATATTTCTCCTGGCGGATCAATAAATTAAGGAATCATGTTCGAAACCTTGGAGTTAAGTTGTTTTTCAGTAGGAATTCTTATGGAGTATATGGGATTATGATATGCTCAAACAATGTCTCAAACGAAAAATGTTTCCAATCTGTTTTCAAATAACGCTTTCTCACATACTAAGCAAACCTCATCTACTCGATTATTTCGATATTTTAGTGCAGCCAGCCCACAGACCAAATCACCTGGTGGATCATCAAATATAGGTACGAATGATGATCGACTTACAGGGAAGTCAAATTCGACGGTAATTGCTTGATAACTATATTTGGTAAATTTAATTTTGAGCATAATTTACTTCTAGAATCGAAGTGTATCGATGGTCGATATGTATATCGATAATTCGGAACCCAGTGAGAATGTCGGGCAAATACACTTTTCATTAGAATATGATTTTCAAAATACAACGCTTATACTGAAAATATTGCAGGTAACATAATCGTCTATGCTCCTTTCCACTTAGGAGAGTTATGTTTAGTCACCTGAAAAATACTATTTCGATTTTGATTCCGTACTTAAAATCGTACATGTTTTTTTCTCTCGATTATCTTTGAATCATGTTAACAACAGGGCAAAGAACTTCCAGCAAAAGATTTAAGTGGAACATCAGACCCTTATGTTCGTGTTACCTTATTACCTGATAAAAAGCATCGTTTAGAGACTAAAATCAAGCGTAGAACATTGAATCCGCGCTGGAATGAAACATTCTACTTTGAAGGATTCCCTATACAAAAACTACAATCGAGAGTAAGACTAGACCAATATGAACAATTAATTGGCCTATATTTTAATTTGTTGCTTATACATAGGTTCTACATTTACACGTATTCGATTATGATCGATTTTCTCGGGATGATTCAATCGGAGAAGTATTCATGCCACTTTGCCAGGTAATTAGGAATGTTTGTGAAGTTCATCGATGTATTTTATTTTAATCATGATTACGCTTATCGGGGCGAGAACTTAATACACATGCATATATGTATGTATATGTATTTATCATGATGTTTTTGAAAAAAAAAAACGTATTCACGAACTACATATAAATCCAAGGCTTATCTCCAATCCAGGTCGATTTTGCAAGCAAGCAAACATTTTGGAAAGCATTAAAACCTCCGGCGAAGGACAAGTGTGGAGAGTTGTTATCATCACTTTGCTATCATCCATCGAATTCCATTTTAACTTTGACATTGATAAAAGCTAGAAATCTCAAAGCAAAGGATATTAACGGAAAATCTGGTGAATATTAGATGGATTTGTGTATTGTTTGGATTCATGCACGAATTATTATTATTTCTATCACAATTAAAGGAATTAAGGCAGCATCATCATATTAAATTTTGATTTTTATCGGAACATAAGATCTTGTGACGCATACATATATTTTTCCGTTGTTTCCCCTGTATCTTTTCGCATCGTAGATTTTTGGTTTAGCTGTCACCTGAATGCTATTTTCGATTTTTATGAGTTTAGAAAACCTTTCCATTCTTTTGAAAGGACGGATGAACTAAACCTTAAAAAAATTATTTATTATTCTCAAGATCCGTACGTGAAAGTTTGGCTACAATTTAGCGATAAGCGAATTGAAAAACGCAAAACACCAATATTCAAGTGTACACTAAATCCAGTGTTTAACGAATCATTTAGTTTTAATGTGCCATGGGAAAAAATTCGGGAGTGTTCACTTGACATCATGGTCATGGATTTTGATAATATTGGACGCAATGAACTTATCGGTCGTATACTGCTTGCAGGTGAATATATCATTATCTGACTGTATTTCGAAAAGGGGAGGGTTGTTTTTATCAAACTAATTTTTAACGACAGGCAAAAATGGTTCGGGTGCATCTGAAACAAAACATTGGCAGGATATGATATCGAAACCACGACAAACCATTATACAATGGCATCGCTTGAAACCGGAGTGAAGTATATACATATAAAAATAGCATAATTTATTCACAGTAATGAGACCCAGAAAAATATATACACCAAATTCGCGGCAGGAATGCACGTCCGTGTTGTTTTTTTAATCGTTAAGATGGTATTATTTTAAATTATAATATTTAAAGAAAAAAGTTGTTTATGAGTGGTTATCAGTCTCAATATTAAGCCTTACAAACAATCATGACATAGAAGCACTATCCTCCGGTGATGCATTATCGAGACTAAGATCCTTACTCGTTAATGGACTCTTTAGAAAATGATTGGAACTGTTTGTTATCCATGCCGAGTCTAGCTCGGTTAGAATGTTCAGGCGTTTTGTTGGGTACAATTATTGCCAAGTATTTCCAATCTATATCAATTTCAAGGACAATGGACAGGTGATCTGATAAGAATGCATCACTCGATCAAGTGCTTTTGCCAATATGATTATATGTTACATACAGTAGTAGTAACCATTACATACATGAAATAGTTTCTAGGTAACTCTAAGTTGATAAATTTCATTTCAATGACCCGTTAATAATGTAATGCTCACTAATGTATTCTTATGTACATGTCTTCAAGGAACTTCAAATTAATTAGTCCGGATGCACATAATGAATTAGAACTGTTTCTATGTGAATCGTTGTTAAACCTTTGAAGCTTTTGAAATTTCGAAGAGTTTGAAGCAGTGTCGCATGGATATACATATGTATCGTCAATCACTACTTTCTCTTCGAAATGTTATTACTTTTTTGAGTGTTATTGGGTGTTTTTGTCAAACTCGTTAAACAAGTATAAGTGCAATTGAAAATTTCTTCGAAAATACAAATCGAAAAAGAAACCAAAAATCGTTCAATGAATTGAAAGTATATTTAGAGATATGTATGTATATGTCAGTAATATAAAACCAAATTGTGAACATGATGGTTTTCAATTTGTTAATACGTATACATAAATCTTTCTAAATATGAACAGTTATAAGTGCATACATAAATGTGTATGTACAAATTATTTCAAAGATTTATTTATTTTAGGAATTAAAGTAAAACTGTTGTTATTGTTACTGTTGTTTGTTATGAAAAAAACATAAAGTTGAATATAAACTATTATAAAGTAACTAATAGAACGTATTGCAAAATAAAAATTAGATAATTTAGACATAATGACGAGATGAAAAGTATTATGCAATATATGAATTAATGCAAAAATCAAAGCATTCAAATGAAGCATATATATTTTTCTGATTCGGATTTAACCTAAATCGCTGTTCACGGTAGTCTATGGGCTTTGTGATCCTATATATCTTTTATGATAATTTCCCCAGTGTTTGCACGTAAAAATTGGCTTTCTTGCATCAATTCACATGAATAAATTCAAAAAATTTCTTATAGCTTTTATTGTGAAAATATCAAAAAAAAATTATTGGGCAAGAAAATTTCTTTTCACATTGATGACACAGTCAAATTACTTGAAATTATTCAATAGTAAAGAGAAACTAAATGGAAAACAAAAAAGCTAACTTTGAAAAGTATTTTCTATTGCAAAATTGTTATTGAAAAATCGGTTCCTTACCCAAATAACGCTTCACTGATTTAGTAATGAAAAAAAATATATGTTTTGGAATGAACATTTGCTATGTGAAGCAATTTATTGTGCTAAACACTTGCTTGAAGTAAATATGTGTATTAGTAGTACATACAATTTAAGCGTGCAAATCCACTCGTCTTTGGGTTGTTTGGAAATTTAATATGCAATATGTGAAATGTAATAATTTAGTGGACGCAAGAAAGAATATCAAAAGCATTTAGGTAAAGTAACTACACATTAAAAGAGAAGAGAGAATCAAAACGGTTAATGTTATAGTACAAGACAAGAATTGATCGCATGGCAGCTTCTACTGAATGTCTAAAACGCCAACCGGTATAAATGTATTCAAAATATATTTAAAAAAAGCCAAAGTATTTTTTTCGTTTTGAAACTGCATTATAAAAACTTTCCGTGAAACATAGTACACCAATTGGGTTTTTTGATAATTATGAAAATGTTTAAAAACCACAACATATCACTCACGATCATTCCACTAAAAAAACTACTAAAATTAGCCCTTGTTGCTTTGTATTTATTAATGTATAACTCTGCTTTTTATCAGTGAATTTGTCAGAGAAACTCTATCCCACCTTTGAAATGAAAAATGTTAATAAAATAGGACCTTTCGTATAAGAGAGAGAGAGAAAGAGTAACAATTTTAAATAAGTAATGAATTTATTATAAATTTTGTGAAAAATAACTCACCTAATTACAAATATCAATAAATCGAGGATATAAAGCGAAGAATATGCACATCAAGCGCAAAACCATGCTTTTTAGACAACTATTTGAGAAGATAACATGTGAAGCGCTTGTTGATATCGGTTCTATTCATATCTATAGTAATTTTCTCAAAAATGTTGAAACAAATCAAAAAGCTGCGAAAGTTATCTAAATGGAATGTTGTTAGAATTTTTTAAAGCCAATTCACTGCTGCAACTATACTTACAAATCACAAATTGTTTGAAGATATTTTTTTCAAAAACATAATTTGCTTGCGATTAGATCTCTTTTAAGATATTGCTAAATTTTTCTATATGTTGTCCCTCTTAACTAAATAGCGTATTGAATTGAAGTCGAAAATAATTATGTACATAAACGACATTGAAAGTTATTCGAAAAAAAAACTTTTTGACAAATTTTTTTGCTCTTTTTCGTGTTACATTGCAAACAAATCTTCTGTGAAGATATATTTTGCTTCACCTGATGAGCACAGTATTTTTTACACTTAAGCAAAGAGAGAAATCATTAAAGCTATACATGCGAAGACTGGACGCGAATAAATGAAGAGACTTTTAATAAAAAAAAACATAAAACAAGCGAGACACAATAAAATAATTCCAAATGTAGATCGTAAGACTATCCAATACGAAGACAAAGTAATGAAAGAGCATATTGACGATTAATTTAGAACACACAACAATTCTATCAATAAAACAAACAAACAGAAGTAATAAATTTTCGGTTGCATTATCGCCAAAATGATGGATAATTACTGCGTATGGAAGTCAACTAGTCAAAAGGGCTTTCTAAACACAAATTATATACAAAAATATCTACTGCATTTTAGATATAGAGCTACGGAACAAAAGATACGAAAAGGTGTATTATGCAAGAAGTAAGTGATTTAGATAAAAAAATAAGGGAGATGAAAGGGAAGGAATCTAAATATTTGACTTAAATGACTTAAGGATGCAATCAAATATGAAAATATTGATAATGGAGAAATGAAAAATAAATAAAACTATTTTGTTAACATTGTTTCGAAAGAGTTTTAAGCGCCTATAGAATTTCTAAAAGGAAACCTTAAATAATTTTCTATGAACGAATAGCAGGTGTGAATATTTGTCTACATATTTAGGTATCTACACATATTTTAGGAATGCACATAGACGTTTGTAGTGTCCTAGATTCAAATCGATATATACTGCTTCATACTGAATTTCTTCCTGTAAATAATTCTAGAGTTTATTCCTGCCAAGGAATGGTATTTTTCTTCAGAGCCTTTGAGTAAAAATTTTTAATTTCGTTCCTATGAATTAATTTTTGCCACTCTTTGCAACGGATTCCTTGGAATTAACCAGAGTATTTGATTTCCTCAGGTAAGAAAATTTTGTATATGTGGGAAATTCCTTTTTCCTTGGGAAAAATTAAATGTACGAACGCTTTTCCTTGCAAAAATCTAATCAAAAGTTACATACGTTTCAAGTTTTCCTCTTTGATGTTGATAGTTCCATGCTCACACAACATCTTCCAAACAATTCATTCTCTTTGTCTTTAAGCGCGGCACCGTCCGTACGCTTGCTCGCCAGCACAAATGATGACTTACTCCAAGGGGTGGTTGGGCGAATTTTTCAACATTCCTGAAATTCCTAGCATTCTTCGCATTCCAATCGCCCATACAAAACTGGCCATTCGAACAGGGTTCGATAAGTTGATGGCAGCGAAATTCGCATCTGACCGCGTCCTGACCGAGTCACACGTCTCTAGGATGCTCTCAGCATGCTTCATACTCTTCGCACTTAGGCGAAATGATATGCTGAGGATTTGGCACACTCTTCACTCTTATGTCAGTGGATAGGATGTTGATCTGCTGCTTAGGACGCCGGCAGGGACGGCGGCGTGTGCTATTCACAGTATAGGTAGACCCAGTATGCAATCGAAGCCCAAAAGCTCGTATTTTCCTTCCAAGAAATGGCGCCATGTGCTGGCCATGTGCTTGCAAAAGCTGAAGAATGCAAAGCACTGCCAGATTTGCAGAGGCACAAAGCACTTTCGCGGACTTCATCGTTCACTTCGACACATGAGACATTTTTTCAGTCATTTTCTCTTAATCAATTTGTCAAAAGCAAATGAAATTTGTGTCAGCGAAGACGTTTCACCATTGTAATTCAATGAACCGAAGTTCCTAACGGCGTTTTTCACGCCTAGCATTAAACGTGCATATACGAGCTCTGGCAGTGCCCCCACCAGTAGATAGCTGCCATTTTGTCATAAATGGCAGCAAACCATTGAAGTTTTCTTACTTCAATGCAGCAAACAGATGATAAATGGCAGCATACATATGCTAAATGTAAACAAACATATGCTTAAAGTAAACAAACATTTGACGTTTGTCCCGTAGAACCGCGGGCCGTGCTTGATAGTGCGCCTATATATGAAACATTACCTACTGGGTGTACCTATACTGTGGTGCTATTTAACCACGTTCTGTCCTGAGCAGAAGAGCTCATTGCGCAGTGGTCATTTCGAGACGTAATCTTCATGCGGTAAGACGCTTTCCTTCGGCGCGCTTGGCTACTTTTTGTAACACCACTCTGCATATGAAGAAAAGTGTGCAAGATATTTTCGTGATATAACATCGATGAATACTGCAGGGAATTGAATATTCGGATCAGTAATAATGTCAAGTTCTACTAAACCGTTTATTTATTTCATGTATCGTTTGGAGTCTCAGGATGCCTCAGTAATTAAATCTAACAAGTTCCTTTATTCTTTAAGTCCTTCGCTCATACCAAAGCACCATTAAAGATACTTATACTATCCAGAACTGTTACAAATAACTGCAGGGGTTGATATTGGGAAAACGTGCCTATTTGCAAGCAATCTATGTCTCGAAAGAATCGATGATAGGACGTTATATACCTTCCTTTAATCTACTTCCTAAAAATTGTTCTGTGGTATTCGTTTAAATAATTATATGATTTAAGGAAATAAATCGACAGCGAAGCCTACGTTGGAATTGTTTCAAAAATAAAATGGTCGTTATAAAAATCTTGAAAGTTATATTTTTGTCGCAATTCGAAGACGAAATCTTTGATGTTTCGCTAGAAATCTTATAAAAAGTCAACCAGGAACTTTGTCTACCGCAATTGCTATGACTTATGCCCAAAAATTTGTGCTTTGAAAATAGGTTAAAACTGATTAAATAGTTTTGGGTAAGAAGTTTATTTATTTTTAGTTGTTTTCTTGAACATGAAATGAATAACTAAGAAAATACTATTGAAAAATATAGAAACTTGGAATTTTTTTAAGTGAGGAATCCTTAAATCAAATTCAATGACAATCCGAAAATTTGTCTTTGAAAGTTACGGTTTTACTTCAAATAACACTCGCTAGATTTACATTTTCAAAGTTAAATAGTTATCCAGGACTTCGAGTCAATATGTCCCACCAAGTTGTTTAGAAGAGTGACTCTTGGGTTCATTGTTCTCTTAGCCAATAAATAGTCCTGGCCATCTAGACCACAAGCTAGTCTGTCGGCCATTGTTGAGCTAGTCAGTTGAGTAGTTTGTCAGTCGTTAGTGAAGTCAGCTATTACTTCAGTTGTTACTGTGCATTATCGAAGATAGTAAGTAATAACATCTATGATTAATTGGTCTGAATAACGACAAGAATTTATGAGGTATTCTTTCTCGTTTGTGATACTTACTTCCCGATTACTTCTTTCAGTTCTTTGTTCTCCTAGCCGATAAGTAGTCCTGGCCACCTAGACCACAAGCTAGTCTGTCGGTCATTATTGAGCTAGTCAGTTGAGTTGTTACTGTACATTATCGAGGATAGTAATACCGTCTACGATTAACTGTTATGAATAACGACAAGAGTTTATAAAGATTTCTTTCTTTTCTTTTATACCTACCTCGTGATTACTTTCTAAGGTTATTTTTCGCTCGAATCCTGATGCAAGTTATACAACTATAATAATAATAATAATAATTATAGTCCTTCGATGGCTGCCAAATTTACTGAAGTATTATTTGTTATAAGATTGTTTCTTTCAATTCTCAATTTTCGCATGAACATTTTCAAGAGGCTTCAAACAAATGGTTTCGCAGTAGCCTTGCTCAGAGCTTTTTCCTAAAAAATTTCCTTGAAAATCTTAAGGTTGTGTATATCAGCTTGAATGAAACATGTTTGTTTTGTGGAAATGATTCTCAGGTAAAATTATACTTTCAAGACGTTGCTTCGTAATAATCAATTCCTTTTTAGTTTGAATTTTTGTGTTCACATGCACGAAAATTCTACATGCTGAAATTTGAAACGAAATTTAAATTAGAACCAAACCGAAGTATTTCGATAACTTGTTTTAATGTTTGTTCTAAATTTTTAGGACAACAATATTCCCTTAAACTATGACTTGTTAAGGCTTTCAAAGATTCCAAGTTCAGTTCAAAACATTTATGTTGATGCTCCCAACTAATTACTATTTGCTGGCCTAGTACCGTTTTATACCGATTTTCAGGGCGTAAATTTCCTTACTACAAGTCGAATTCCTTTTCAGTTATAGAAAGTTGTGTTTACTCTTGATGAGTCATAATGGAATAAAATCTTTATAAAATTAAACACTTGATTTTTTGACTCACAAATTTTTATTAATACGACGCGTTTTGATCCTTGGCTCATCTTCAGGTTACATACAGTTTAAACTGTAAACTGTATGTAACCTGAAGATGATCTAAGGACCGAACCGCTTCGTATTAATAAAAATTTGTGAGTCAAAAAAAATCAAGTGTTCCATTTTATAAAGATTGAATTCCTTTTTTTTGTAGCTGCCATTTGGGTGTGTATGATTTCTAAATATTTTGCAATACTTGTATAATATGTATACAAGCTTCATACTGAATTAGAGTTCTACATAGAGATTTTTCCTGTGAATCATTTTCAAAAACATTAGCTCATGCTAAATTTCCATCACAACCTTTCAGTAAAAACGCTTGAATTTTGGTCTTAGAAAGTAATTGGCGCCACTATTTCCAACGGATTCCTTGCAATTAACCAGAGTATTTGATTTTCTCGGGTAAGTAAATTTTGTATGTGTGGAAAATTCCCTTTTCATTGGGAAAAAATTAAATGTACGAACGCTTTTCCTTGCAAAAATCTAATCAAAAGTTACATACGTTTTAAGTTTTTCTCTTTGATATTCATCAGTTCCATGCTTACACAACATCTTCCAAACAATTCATTCACTTTGTCCTTAACGATGGCACCGTCCGCACGACCGTCGCTCACTGTATCGGTACAAATGATGACTTACTCCAATGGGTGGTTGGGCGAATTTTTCAACATTCCTGAAATTCCTAGCATTCTTCGCATTCCAATCGCCCATACAAAACTGGCCATTCGAACAGGGTTCGATAAGTTGTTGACAGCGAAATTCGCATCTGACCGCGTCCTGACCGAGTCACATGTCCTAGGATGCTCTCAGCATGCCCCATACTCTTCGCACTTAGGCGAAATGATATGCCGAGGATTTGGCACACTCTTCACTCTTATGCCAGTGGATAGGATGTTGATCTGCTGCTTAGGACGCCGGCGCGGCGTGTGCTATTGAACCACTTTCCGTCCTGAGCAGAAGAGCTCCTTGCGCAGCGGCCAGCACGAGACGTAATCCGTCATGCGGTAAGATGCTTTTCTTCGGCGCGCATGGCTTCTTTTTGTAACACCGCTTCGCATATGGGGAATAGTGTAGATATTTATTTTCTGATATATTTTTTTCATTAAAAAAAGACTTCTTTGATATTGTTACTTCGTTAGAATATTTGCCGCAACTATCTTGATACAGGTGGAACTGTCCCTCGTGTAAACGATATTTCGAAATTATTGTGAGATATTTTTCCACGGAATTATTGCATGTTGTAAATGGGCTTTCTCATATTTTATTTATAATTATCTGACGACCAAATGTTGAATAGTTGCTTGTTAAAAGTTTATCCAACATCAAATTACGTTCCTTCCTTCTTTAAAACGTGCTACTGAAATTAAATGAATTGTGCAGTAACTATTTAGTGAATTGAATCACAAGATAAAATTTCTAAACGCAGTTTGTTTGCATATTTTAATCGATTTATATATTATATCATAAATGTTGGTTATTCATATTCCGTTTATTAGTTAATTATTGAAATATGTATATGTATTGTTGTAGAATAGTGGGTGATTCTATGTCTCGAAAGATCGTTTCACAACACTTGCTTTCGTTCGAATTATTTAAAAGTTGACGAAACCTCTTCACATTGGACGTTTCACGTGAATTGAAAATCCAACTATTTTTTTACCCATTCTTTAGACGTTACTGCGAAAAGCTCAAGTTCTGAGATTTTAAAGCCAACCATCTCGGATGTATCAACGTCTGATACCGGTTGTCTATAAATCTCAATCGCACGAAACAAAAGATATAAAACGCAAACAAAAAGTGAAACGTAAGAGAGACAGATCGGCAGTATGGTATGTATGGTAAAAATACAGATGCTAATTGAAGTTTGCCAGACCTGTCATTCGGCCTGTCGACTGGGATCAGCTACATACTCGTTAGCTTCGTCCGACTATCTTTTAACATTGATGTTCAGTTAGTTTCTTTTCGTTGACGATGTCTTGAGTGCCGCAGTTATTCGCTACCAGTGGTGTTTTGTAGCGGTCAAACACTTGTCGCAAGACGCTGTACTTCACTCTCATCTGCGCATTGGATACCAATTATTGTACTTTAATGGTACTCTGGTTGATCTTTATGCAATTTTCCAATTCCCAAGCCGAGCTGATAATCAGTCTATCAGTTGAGCTTACTTAAGATATGAGAGATTGTTTATAGTATAAATAGAGAAATTGCTTATGAATCGAATGAATTTTACTTAGTGAGGTGTTGAGTACGCGCTAGCAGGTAGTGCAGTAATTTTATGTAAAAAAATTTACGTGCGCGACTTGAATAAGCAAAGTGGAGTGAAATATACGACCTGAGATGACTGAAATCATGAATCAAACCGGAAATGAACTAATTCACATTCTCCTGCAGCAAGCTGCACGCTTGCAACGCCTGGAGTACAACCATGACCATGAACATGAACATGACTCTGACCACGAGGATCATGAAGTGAAAGGTTCCGTGTCAACCGCCAAAATTACGGCCATGTGCGTCCTCTTCATCGCATCTTTTGTATGTGGATGTACTCCTTTCCTGTTGAACCGCTGGTTTAAATGGACCGAAGCTAACGGCAACGTTAGATCCGCAATAGTAGTCAAATGTTTGTTGTATTTCGGTGGCGGAGTATTACTTTGCACCACTTTTCTGCATTTGGTTCCAGAAGTTTCGCATAACATTGAAAGCCTCCAGGAGTGCAAAATGCTGCCCGAGCTATCATTCAATTTGGCGCACTTACTAATGTGCATAGGATTTTTCGCAATGTATTTAGTCGAAGAGGTTATTCACAGCTATACAGAAAGACATAGAAAAAGTGCGAATTCAGCCCAAGAAGCGTTTAAGCGAGGGCGAAACGTTCGAAATAGCTTCTTGTTGAAAGGGAACTGCAACGGAAAGAATAATGGTATATCAAAGCAAGATTTAAAAAACGAAGATCTCGAGGGAAAAATGTGTGGTGCAAAACAATCTGAAGTAATTGAAGATGCTGGGCTTGAAAAAAGAGCTCCAAACAACCAAATCCAAATGAATTCTGGATGTGATAGTCATGATCATGGTCATATCGATGCGGTGACTGCTGATTTAGACGACGATACGATATTATCGGCACTACGAGGTTTACTTATAGTCCTGGCATTATCGCTGCATGAACTGTTTGAAGGACTCGCGGTCGGCTTGGAATCAGAACCAAATAGAGTGTGGTATATGTTCGGGGCAGTGTCCGCTCACAAGCTGGTACTTGCA
The DNA here is from genome assembly GCA_963942545.1 of Oxycera nigricornis. Lineage (NCBI taxonomy): Eukaryota > Metazoa > Arthropoda > Insecta > Diptera > Stratiomyidae > Oxycera > Oxycera nigricornis. The sequence continues at coordinate 474,466 of OZ012664.1, forward strand.
TTTTGTGTTGGAGTCGAATTGATTGTTACCAGGACAAAACTTTGGTTGGCCATTGTATATGTCACAACTTTTGCCATTGTTAGCCCCATCGGAATTGGTATAGGCATTTATGTTAGCTCAGAAGACAATATTGCTTCTGCTATACCATCAGCTATATTGCAAGGATTAGCTTCTGGTACGCTTTTGTATGTGGTTTTCTTCGAAATATTATCAAAAGATCGATCAGGACTAATAAGCTACGCAGCATTTGTTATTGGTTTCATTATCATGTTTGGAATTCAGTTTGCTGGTAAGTATATTATATTAAACGCTCTAAATGCTCCTAATTGGAAGAACCGTCGAAAAAATGATTTCGTATGCATACAAACACCTCACGGTTTTCAAAACATTAATGTCAGCTATTTATTCTTTGATTCTGCCACCTTCTGGTACAATAATGATTAGTGATGATATTTTAAAAATTACTTTACTACAAATACTTGCAAACAAAGCCAAATGATGCTTTAATCTACAATCCTCTGCAAAGGCATTAATTTTTTTTAGTTTTCTCACCACAAAATGAGAAGTGGCTAGAAAAATTCTTAATAAATTTACGTGGATTTTCATAGTGTGACGCAAATGTGCTTATTTGATTGAAAATTAGTCATATTTTTTTTGCAAATTGTTGTATTTGTATTTCAACATATTTTGGTGTTCTCAACTGATTTTATTTTTTAAATTAGCACCCGATTAGTTCAAAAGTGCTTTGTTGACATGTTTGTAAAATATATTTCCAGAAATTTCAGTGATTGTTGTTGATACTAGGATTCAGGCATTATTCTATTGAATTTCCCAATTGATTTAGACCTTTTTGCAAATTGGTTTCCCAAAATTGGTTTAGAAATATTCAACTAGTGTTGAAGGAAAAATACATACTCTTTAAATTAAAGGTCTAGATTAATTAAGAAATGATATTCTAAAAACTAAATAAGGGGTTAGGGCGAGTCAGAGGCGTGAGGAAACTGTTTTAAACGGTACTGATCAACACCAGGCTCTGTTTGTAAATCAGGCGTCAACAATTAAACTGGAAACTTGGTCTAAAAGCAATATTTTTATTTGAAATTTTCATAAAAATTAGTTAAGTAAGATAAAGTGTAATAACATGGTGTTGCATACAAAATAAAAAACAGCGTGCAGCAGTTCCGAGAAAATTCTTTGAAATTGTATAATTTTTCAAGACAAGAGTTTTGCGAAACTATGCAATTAAGAACCATACTAAATATTCTTCATCCGAATAACACTTGCAATTTTTAAACAACTTTCTAGTGAAGCTTGACTACTTTTTGTGGTATTTTAATTGGCATCATCTAATTCTCCGAATTTTTTACTGGTTGCATGTTGTGTGGTCGCATTTCTGGCTGGCTTTTATATGCGAAAGTATATATTTAAATGAGTTGACCGCATGATTCTAATTCTGTTCTTTTTTTTCTTATACCAACATTTGCATAATTTGCAAAACGTATAGATTTAATACTTTAAATGCAACCCAAGTTCACCGAATAAGAATACTGTGAATGTAAGCACCAAACAATGAACACTTCATCTTCGCACCATCCGAAATCGTTGATCACCTTGACAATTTACATATATGTATGTACATTTGATCATCGTGCATTATAAACATTTATGTGTACCATGCATGGACTCATATTTCATGTCATTATAAATATTTGCAACAACAAAAATTATATTCTTTTGTTGTGGCATTACACAAGCTGTTAATTATGTCCTGGTGTAGCAATCGAGTCTTTACTTTCTTATCTGTAACAGTAAATGGAAAGTTTACACAATATGCCTAATTCAATTTAAAAATTGCAAACATATAAGCAACAACCTTTTGTTATCTTGAATTGAAAACAACTGGAAACCAACAAAAGCTGGAAGGTGTTAGTGCGGTGCGGGTGCGTTACAGCCAGTTTTGATACATATCATGGCAATTAGCAACAATGAAGGTACTATATATATATATATATATATATATATATATATATATATATATATATATATATATATATATATATATATATATATATATATATATATATGTATGTATGTATATACTGACTTGAATAAAATTTGAAGTGTGCAGACAGTATTTATGGCTGCCGATTACTCAATCGAGATGAGCAAACAAGAAAACCAACTTTTGATAGTGACTCTTGGTGTTTGTTTTGTTGAGCAATATAAAACCCATGGGTTTTATACTTCTTTGTGAGCTACTCGTATGAAATTGAAACGCGGATTTTACTCTTTACTATATAACTTCATATTACAACTAAGCTACATATGTATGTAAGTATATGCTGCATTGTCAGCACAACATCAATTTCGCTGAATTACAAAAAAAAATACTTAAATCATATATAACCCTAACATATATATCACATCTGTGTATTTTCACTTCATTTAATTGTGAAATTTATTCACAGGTCAAAGTGCTAATTTATTGTTCATTCTTACCTTAACTGGAATTGTATATATCAGATGGGTTTTCCCGATAATATCTTTGTATGCAGTGTCCTACATCTCAGCCAACTTATGGCCGTAATGATTCATTTTATATATGTTTTTTCCATTTAATATGTGAATCCCCATTGTAATTTTTATCCAACAACGTAATAAAAATGTACATGGAATAGTTAATCACTGTGGAATTGCGATTGATCCAAAATAGGAGAAGATGCTTGAATTTCGTTTAAAAAAAGTAAAGAAGAAACATTCAATAATAAATAGGATTTCGAAAACGATGATAAAACAGTGTTGCGAAATCGAATAATACAAATTCATTTTAAATATACTGACTTGAAATTCAGCAGACAAGTTAACTAGCAACATCACTTCATATCCGTATATAAAATATTGGACCTTTTAGATTTTTTTGAGCCTATCATGAAACTCATTAGCAATGATCTCGTTTCATTGTTATCGAAAATCATGCGCACTTTTAATTTATGGCAGTCTGATAAGTTTCCAGAAAATCGTCAACATCAGAGAAGTGTTTTCCGGTCAGTATAACCTACCGCACGTTTGTTGAATTGTAATAAAACAACAAACATCTAGTAGCATGCATGCAGCTTGAATGTCGAATGTATCTTTGCGTTGCTTTCTCAAGACTTAGTGGTCGTCCAACATAACACGGCATTGTTTTTAACTATGTAACATATGTTATGGACATGAGAATTAAGAATATCGCAATGCTGTGGAGCGTATTAGCGTTGTTGAGTTGTACGTAAATATAAAGAAATTATTGTGATTTATTGGGGAAATGTTATTGAAGATTAAACAGCATAATAATCGTTTCGTTTTATTGCGTTCATAACATCCATTTGATTAGATATTGCGATAGATTCATTGCCCTTTGCCTGATTTGTACGAAATTTGAAGTTTTGCTGCGTCAGAATATTGGAAAAAAGTGAAGACATAAATACTCTATTAATGTTAAGCAAGATTGTGGCATGCTTTATATAACAGCTTTTTTAGTATTGATATAGCATGTTTTTCTTTTTTCCAGTGTATCCCTTTCAAAGAGGAATATGAATATCACTGTTAAAAATTGGCACTGCAAATTTTTGTAAAAAAAAAAATTCTTCCATGAGCTCATCATCATTTTTTTACCGTGGAAAAAAGTATGCTAAAGAAGCTACTTTTATTTTGGAGACTTTTTTACTGTTTCCTCTTGGTTCTGAATAATATTTTAATTTAATATGAACTGAATCATTAACATTGATAATTAATATTAATCTTATTTTTCTCTCTATCTTTTGCAGCATCTTCAAGCCATGCACATTCACATGGACACTGTGGACATGATCATTCACACGGTGAGGAAAATGGCAGTGATTATAATCATAGTTCTGAAAATATGTTGTTAACATCAAACGAGGAAAAATTGAAGCTCATCAAAGAAGCTACTGAAGAATTAGCTCATGCACTTGCAAACAAAATAAAATAAAACTGAATTGCTTTTCAAAGTATTACGTTTTAGCAATCAAGCTTTATGTTGAATTATTTTACTAAGTAATTGAGCCTATTTATTTTTTATCTATTTTATTTTGATTTTGTCGATTTTGTCGCATCCATAACAACACTCCCTATAAATTTAATACATGCTTTATATTTAATAAATAAGCTCCCACTTATTGGGGCTTTGTGGATAATATTGTGTCGCAAAAAAATGATGCAATTCAATAAATATTTTTAAAAAACCCTTGAAATTCTTGGGAAATGTTTTCAAGACTTTACACCTCGACTAAAATCACGTCTTGGATGAAATCAAAGGCTATGTTCTCATTGAACTTTCACAAGACCATATTAAAGAACAATTCTCCTTTTTCTGAGTTTTCTTTTGATAGTTTAACTGACAAAGCCCACCCGTTGTTAGTTCAGATGAATTTTTCGCGGCAGGAATCAATCGTTTTGAATCTTTGGTTTTGCGCGATTTAAAGAATTTGAACGTATACATGTGTATTTGTTCGAAAACTGTTGGTTTATTTAACTCCAAAATGAAGTTCACGTTAGATTTTTATCATGTGTACTTATTTATGTAGTCTTTGGATTCTCAGAAAAACATGTAAATCAAGAGTTCAGCCATTCGAAATGAGTAACATAATGTCCAAGCATCGCGGTCGAACCAATAATAATACCTAGTTCCTAACAGCCAGATTGTTACCACCTTCAATTCGAATGGATCGCAGTGAATACTGGCTGCCCTTACAAGCGCAAAAGAAAATTATGAATAAAGCAAATGGCAAATTAATGAGGAAAATTGCTTAGTCATTCAACACCTTTTCATTTTGACGCCATTTTAGTTCAGTCATAGCATTTTAAAAGGGAAAAAACCTCTTGAAATATCTGACAAATTAACACTGTACCCCAGCGAACTACACATAAAAGGACGAAAAACTAAGGTGCACTTCAAAAAAAAATATGTATTCCAAGGGAAATAAAGAAATATGCCGTGCCGTAGTCGTTCATTCGAAAAAAAAATCAATTCCATTTATTTTCGCAAATACCTACTGCAAGTTGAATAAACGGGTTATATATTATTGGATTTCTATGACCACATAAGTATGTGCACGGGAGCTGTACAAAAGTGGCAGTAGCAACCGTAGGCAGTATGCATAAATACATAACGAAATGCATCAACTTTTTATTTAAAAGATGAAATGCGTGAACGCGTCGCACTCCCGAGTGCTAAAGAGAAGCTGCGTGAGAAACAAAAATCTTACGCACAAACGTACATGTGTCAAAGAATTGGAAATAGAAACCCTTCAAAAGCTATAAGTGTGCACACACAGAAGGGTAAATGTAATATCCTGGCAAGGATGCGTGTCAAAAGCAATTTGATAGCTATAATCCCCGTTGTATAGAAAGCTCCTGTAAAAAACAACGAGTCCAATATCTCACTCCGCTCTTGGATTGCATTTGAAGCAACTGATAGGAAAAATCTTCGGTTTGCATGTGCATATCTTTTTTCAAAATGGGCTTCGTACTCATATGCTGTAGACTGCAAAAATTTACATGCAAAGTGTTAAAAAAATTCAATAAATGATTGCTTTGGAATATATAGCCACATTACCACACTTGACTTATTTTTAAACCTGTTGTATAAGTCAAGAGGTTCTAAAATGGCAACATCTGCACTGTCGCTCAATCCAAAGTCCTGCATCTACACAGGATACAATTCCTTTATTCTGTGGATATTTCACTGATTAGTTCAATGTCATTCATGTATCAAGCGAAAATCTGTCGCCATTTCTTCCCTACGATTGTAGATTGAGGTAGATCTTAATTTTACAGAAACGAATTAATTGTGATTTGGAAACGAAAACGTTGGAAAACAAACCTTCGAAAACTACTGTTCCCCAGTTTATGCTAACATTAATTTATCTTGAATAATCTTTGTATGAATTTAGCGATATTCAATTAGTAGGTTGGTGTCGCACATCATGTCCGTGCAATGAAATAACAAAGGGGAATGCACCTTTTATCTGCTGAAAAGGAAGTTTTGACAAATACTGATGATTTCTACCCCACTGTCGGAAGGCTCAGAGGGTGTCGAAGGGATTTCATTTGTATTTAAAAATAGGTGGCGAATGAAGAGTAAGTATTTTCATACCTAGGATGCAATTATTCAAGCTGTAAAATATAAAAATTACTTAGAATTTTATTCTGTGGTTTATTTAAAGTTTTCCGTTGGAAATAGCTATGGGGATTGTTGGATTGTTTCAACATCGGTCGTTGTTAATTTTCTTGTGATGGAAATTAATTCAAGGTTCTATTTTTTCGTTGATTTTCTTTGCTGACTTCGCGCAATCGGACAATTTTTTGATGATTGAAAAATCAAGAAGAGGAAAAAATCCTTAATGAAATAAATTTCAACATTTATAAGAGAAGCAATACTTCCTTTATATTCACGGTAAAGTTGCTACAGCCTGCTTCCGCTCAACTCCCAAGAAGGTTATCTGAACTTTCAAGAAGGTGGCTGACGTGAATGTAAGAATCCTGAAACGCACTATCACTCCTTAAAAAATTATTGTTTTTTATAGACAAATTCATGATCGATAAATTTGAACTAATTTTTTTTTTGCAATAACACAATGTTTCAAACTCATTCGATTTCTGAGGTTCCATCAGAATTAAATAACGCCTCAAATCAAACGATAAATATTTATTCATGTACACGACATAGGTATTAATCGAATACTGGTTCCTTGTTTATATAGAATCAGAGACCCGAATTATATTAAGCTGATTACAACTGTCCAAAGAAAAGACTCAAGTGCAATTATTTTTGTAGAGAAAATTATGTTTTTAGTGTATAATGTTTTTATTGAGAATAATTTCAATGCATATTCTATGCAGGAAACGGAATTTCCCATAAAATATTATAAGGATTTATTTTTATTAAAATTCAAAAACAAATTTAAGGTTTTTCGGAATGTTAACAATTGTGATTTTTTCGGAACTGTGAATGTGAACTTTTTCAACGTTTATTTTAGAAAAAGTCAAATATTTGTTTCTAGATAGTTATACATATAACCAGCAAGACGGCGGCCACTAAATTGTTAGCAATTTTTATTCGAAGGATATAAAACTTCTCGAAATTTTTATTTCCCTATAGATAGGGTAAGGCTGTAGAGTGAATTTAATGTTCCTTGAAATTTGTTAGGATATTTCTTTTTTTTAATGACAGGGCACTAACCAGTGCAGTTGTGTATGTTTTCCCGGATATCATTATAAATATAATAGCTTCCGTCAACCCCTATTTGTATCCACTTGTTTCGATTGTGGATGAGAAAACGTCATTCAGCCATTGTGAACTATAGCAAAGTGCCTACTATGAAATTTTATCTAAATTTTGCGAATAACTTGATGATCCAGACAGCTGGCCAGCGAATTCTTTGACAACGGCAAGATGTCTTTCTGAGAACGTCTTGGCATCATCGCTAACATACTAAATACTAGGAAAATGTTTAAGAAAGCAACTGGATCTAAGTGCGCGCATTCAAGCGCCCACTTCTCTCGTATACCGATTTATCGAGACCAACTAAATGTATGTGCAGACGTGAGACGAGATCGAAACAATAACCAATACTTTTACGGTATACTTATTTAAAACCGTATTGCCATGCATGCGCAATTGATTGAAGCTAAATCATAGCGTAGATAATAAATAGCACCGATACTTTCCTCTATAAAATTGATCATGAGACGGAAGATGGTGAAGCCATGTTTCTTTTTCTTTTCTATATCTTTCTCTCGCTTTGCGATCTTTCTGTCTCTTTTTTTTGTCTCATTCCTTTTTTTCTAATTGTTTCTCTCTCCTATATTTTTTACCCTCTATTTCGTCTTCACTTTTTTTTTCTTTTTTCTCTCTTTCTTTCCTATCTCTGTCTCTTTTTCTCTCTCCCCGCAACGCTTCTCTATTTCAAACCATATTCTTCTATAACTTATCTATCCATCCCTTTCTTGTTTTTCTCTTTCTCTCTGCACAAAACAGGCGCACTGATTCCTTGCAACACCCCCGAAAGAGATGAAGTGCACTACAAAAGTTTCAAATGAAACATATATGCAAATGGAGAGTTGCCAGGTTGGGATTGTGTGAATTGGTTGCATGTACGTACTACCGCGAAATCAGCTGATATAGAACATGTCACTAATACGCGTGCAAGTATGCACCAAGTCACTTGAGCGGTCGGCCAGAGCCAGTTACTATTTATACTATTTTCACAATCTAGCTACAGAAAACCAGTTTGAAAAGTTCTTAGAGGGGAAATGAAATTTTATTTCCTAGATGGAGACATCCAATTACATGTGCTAAACAAGGCAAAGTATATGGTCAGGTTTGTTGCGACCAACTTCCAAGGCTTTAAGACTTGATAGTCCGCTTTTTCTTCCAAGGCTTATGGTCTTCAATTTGCCGCTGGCCAACAAAAGTCTGATCTATGTGTTTTGATGGACATGTGAGTGAGCCTGATTCGGTCGACGCATATTGTTCGCACACTTAGTCCTTATCAGCTGATTTCGAGGTGGATACGTACACGCATTAATTCCACACAATAGCAATCACGCAACACTACGTTTACACATATCGCACATGCGTTGACTGGTAAAATGCTTTTTCATTCTTTCTCTCTCGCGATGGTTGAGTTATGAAAGACAAGTGTACTCCTTTTGAAAAGAGTACATCTTCTCTCTCATGATAATTTTGACCGAAGAAAGGCTCGGTACTATTTATGATATATGCTATGCCGTGGGGTAGATGAACTGGTTTTTCTCCGTAAGCTTTTTGTGCTGCCAGATGTGATTGAGACGTTGTTAGTGGAGGTTGTGCGTGTCGCGTTTTGCTTGTTGGAAAAGGAATTTGTGCATTTGTTTAAAGTGGGCTACTTCTTTCGTCGGGAAGTGGCTTTCTGCTAAATTGGTGATCCCTTTTAATGGGGACTTCAAACATTCCCAGTGAAATCTTGAACTCCATGCTTTAGCTAGATGTAAGACGAAAGTGTCTCTCGTGCAATAATCTCGTGGAAATGTGCGAAGAAAGTTCAAACGCTTGGGTGTGAAGAGGTCAATCCCTCCGCTTTAACATCTGTCTGCAAGATAGTCTATCCGTGGTTTAAACAATTACTTCTCGAAGGATAACTTTCAGCAGGATAGTATCATGAAATAATATTGTGAACAAGCCAACTGCGAAATGTGGTACGAGCTATAGTTCGAGACAGTGCCGCTGTTGGAGAAGTCCTGAGCGGATATTTCGAAGTGGTTGCAACCAATTCGGTAGAATGGTAGGAAATTGTTGTGTTGTAGATAATTCAACGAAAAAAGTTTTCGGATTAATTGCTGTAATGTTATGAGCCTATCTAGTTATAGATACTAGTTTGAATTCGTAGACTGCTGCAGGATTCCGTCTGAAAAAGTACAGTACGTGTTTTGTTTGGCGATGAATGCTTTTTTGTTATTTTGATTGTGTGTTAGTGCGTCAAGATACGCGTGTATGAAATAAAATCAGAGTTCCTACAAAGTAAATGAAGTGGAGTGTGCGATGAGCTGACTTATTTGGATACTAGCTATACATAACCAACTACAGCTTTGTGCATCATCAGGAAAGCAAGGCGATTCATAAGTAGTTCCAAGTGTGATAAATCAGCGGAAATAAACGCAACTGGTGCATCTTCGATAAGAAAATCTCAAGAAAACCTAGTACCGATATGATCGCGTCTTTGAGTGCAGTTGTTAAGTGAACAAATCGCACTGGTGCGATAGTTCAGTGAGGAGAACTTTTTGTGAATTACCTTCGTCTTTTTCGAAAGGTCTTTGGCTGTGGCCTCTCCTTGCGAGGCCGTATCCATTTTGATTCCTGTCTGGTGAAAAGCCATCAACGAATTTCTAGCACAAATACACTGCATATGTAGCTTACACTCATACACACTGGCGAGAATGGAATTCTTAACACCAATACATCTAGGTCGGACATCGTACTGTTTTCTCATACCCTTTGCGTTTATACCGTGCACACGTATGTTGAATTGAAATAAGGATCGGGCGCAAGTATTGCTGCTTGAACGCAATAAAAAAGGAAATGTGCCAAGCAAACCGAGGCGACTTCCTAAATCTGTCTTTTTGCGGAGGAAAACACACGAAGGCGCAAGTCCTAGAAAATTATCAGTGTGAGCAAGATAAATACGCATCTAAAACGTTTAATGATGTCCGGAACGGCTTTACGGTATTCGCGAAAGCTAATGTGATCCTGGTAACACCATAAAGTACTTATCGTAAAAGCAAATGGAAAGTTTCTTTCATTATTGGATTTCTATCAAAACAAAGGAGGCAACTTATTGAGCAACTGTCAATACTACACAATAATACTTAACAGCGTGGCATTGTACTTAATCGGAACTAGATGGTTAAATTAGCTAATTTAAAGATATTGTAGAAGATACTCGCCAAAACTCGGCCTAGACTGTAGTCTAAATAATGACAAATTGGATCGAATTGTGGGGCTCGGAGCTATGCCAGCTGAAAGCCATCTGAAACCCATGAAATATTCATCCCTCGCTCCAAGATTTATTTATTAGGCTCGGCTAGAAGTTACCATCTCATAGATTGAATGTGGGTGTGATAAATCGAATTGAGCCGTACAGTGACTTTCTAGTTGCATCCATTCAAACAGCTAGAAGTTTAAAGGAAATACTCATACCGTATAAGTTATGTATAGGACGTTGAAGTTAGATCGCGAAAAAGTGCACTTTTAATATTAAAATAAACGGATCTCGAATTGTATCGTATCTGTCCCGCCCAAATAATTCTGACTTTGTGAAAGTCGGGATGAACTCCCAAAAACACAGCTGAACTGTTTCGAATGTCCACTAAAACAATGGGTATGAAATCAAGTGGTGTCATCGTAGGTGCATATTAGGTGTTCTTCACTAAAATTGACAAGCGATCAAACGCTATCGCTACAACTAATATGATAAAATTCCAAGCCAGGCGATCGCAATTTACAACCACTTAAAGCACTTGCAGAAATAACTCGCACAGCGGACTAAGTAACAACACTATAACGGAAATATTGCTCCCAAGAGTGAGTTTGTCCTTTCTACTAGAAATCATAAATGCAAAAGTAGAATCACCTTGAATCTAAAACTCGTCTCATATAAAATCACCTACGATTGCTTGACAACTAGGAAAATAACATGTCAAAAGGAGGGGGTATTATGAAACGTTCATCAAACCAACCACCACCGCCTCGTAACTCTTGCGGATTGTCCGGATTCAAGGCAACGTCTTGTTTAACGATTATCATGCTCATATGTCTTGAAACAGTATTATTGTCGACTGTATCGAATTGTGCCAAGACATTCTACATGCACTGGAATACTTCTAACAGCATGTAAGTATATATTCCAAACGACATTAATCATAGTCAATGTTATCAAACCGTTTCGATAGTATCATCTCTTTACGTCTATTTGAGTAAATTATAGTATTTAGCACTTCCCTATTTCCTTAGACTGGTTCCCAAGTAGATTGAATCTATAAACTGTTCCCCAACAGATTTTACCTAACGGCTTGCCAAAATATTGAAAGTATACTAAGCAACATTCTATCTGCTGGTGAAAAATGAGAAAATGTTATGGAAAATAGTTAAAATCCTTTGAGAAAAAGTCCAAGCGATCTGGGAAAAGGCCTAAACCAATTTGAGAAAGCTATATAATACTATGTTCATCCTTGGAACATGCTGAACTAGTGCTTCCAGTTCATCAGAACGACTTTTTTTTAACTTGGCGTAACAACTTAAAGCAACAAATAACTTTATTAACAAATTCACAGGAAACTTGATTTTTGAAAAGAGCAAAACTTTTTTTTGTCTGAAAGACCCCAATTTGACCCCAAGCCTATCTAAATTATCGTTTCATATCAAATTAAAGCTTTTTGACATGCTCGAATTCAGTGTGTAAACACATTAACACCTTCTCAATCTCAGATGATTTAGTCGCAAACTTTGAGAAAAGCATGTTTCCTTGTTGCCTCTTATTTCTAAAAATGAGTCCTTTTGATCATTTGGACCCCAGTATAAAGTGAACGTAGCTTTGTTAGAGGTACAGCCCATTCACAATTTTCAAAATCATCCTTTTACAGTTATTGCATAAATTGTTCGTTAAACATGTGTGGCATTTTATTCTAAATTGTTAAAACGCGAAATTCGCAGTCATTTCGAAGCTGTATTTTATGAATGCCACTGTTCTCCGCTCGTTTTGAGAGCATACAGCAGGTGTTACACGTGTTTTTCGTGAATCTTGTACAAGATAGCTTAAAAACTATTGCATCGATCATCTTAAAATATTTTGGAAACGATAGAAATTAAAATAATACTCACTGTTTAAATTCTCGAGTTATTTGAATTTTTGCCTGTTCAAAAAATCATTTGGCGATCACTATAAGATCATAGTTTATGAAGAAATTGATCTACTATGATTATGTTAGATTGTTTCAACCTTTTTCACAACATTTGTTGACGTGTTGTGCTGCAGTATAGATATCGTAGACTCAGTAATGTGTAATATCATATTAAAATGTAAATTTTGTCGGGCATCGTATAGACTCAAGAGTGTTTTGTTTTCTAATTTTTTGTACCCATTTTTTTTTAAATTTCAACACAATTAGCAAATCAATCGATCGAATTGACCAAAATTGTATTAAACCGTACTTTCAAGTATCGTAACCGCTCCGCTCACCTGAAGAATCCAACAGAGAAAAGCGAATGCTGCTGCTAAGCAAGTAAGAAAGTTCTTTGTGGACCAAATGGCTGCGTGCCATCTAAAGTTGCCTACACCATGACCATGTACTCTGCAAATACCGAATACCATATAAATATTCATCAAAGTTGCGCTCAATACCCAAAAAAACAACAACAATATTTCAAGCTTGTCCTACGACAAACAATCTGGATAAATGGTCAACTCGAGTAGTGATATTCGGCGAATAGTTGCTGGATCAATCTAGTGATGTATGTTTGTGCGAAAATATTTGAAGAGAATCAGTTTTTGCCTCCACATCTGATCTGTGTAGATGGATAAATTCTGCATTGTATAAGATATACTCGCATAGGTGATTCGATTTTGTGCCCTTTGTATTTGTGATGCACGAATGTTTCCAAGCCTACATATTGCATGTATGGTTACATACCTCAGATACGCATACATCCTAAATAAAATATGGCCGAACCTCGATTAGTTAAATGGATATTTTTACACTATACGGTTCCGGGACGGCAGCAGAACCTGAATTCATGAAAATGTATAGATACATTTTTACACTACGCGACACCGGCTGCGGCATACCGTTTCCAGTCGAATTTATAGTTACCTCTCTTATGGGAGTCGCAGCCGAAAAGGCTTGGATGGGTTATGTGTATGTGTGTGGATTTGAAACTTTCATTGGGTTCGTATGTAGATACACGGGAAGTTTCAAATGAATGTCTTCACAACTGCCGGCCTTCGAGTGTAAAAGACATCCTCGACAACGTCACGATTTCATGCCGTCCTGAAACCACTTAGTGTAAAAGCGTCCAATCTCAGGAAAATACTGAAATTTTATTGTGAAATGTTGGAAATTCATCTGGTAATTTTTAAATAACGTGTATTCAAATTCATCATAAATATAGTTCGCTTTTGAATGAGTATAGTACGATGATAGTATAAGGTTGAATTGCGGGAAATCCCACAGATCAACAAATCTCTTTTAATATGGCAGTGTGCCAACAGACTTGACTAGGAAAGTGTGCTTGCCATTCTTGTGGTAAGATGTGATGAGATACATCTTTTCGACACATTCTTTTTGACTTGGGAAACACTACAATTCACTATTTAATATCTTTCCTACTAATTCAATGTTCGTGC